>KZ807081.1:323842-338555 GCA_000696205.2 Oncopeltus fasciatus
TAACTTTTTTTTTATAAAAAAATAAAAATTAAGGAAATTTTGTTTTTAAATTATGTTTTTAATTTTAATCTATATTGTAAAGTAACGTCACATTTAATGACACAATTACGGAAGGAAAAGATTGGACACAGGAAATTTCTTCTTTACTGAATTATTAGAAATTCATATTGATGTTATTAATTATTATTGATACTATTTTCCACCTGCACAATTTTACTTTTTATCTCCTCATTAAATTTCAATCAGCCTTTTGTTAAATTTTATATTTGATTTTATATTGGATGATCCCATTGACTAAGTCCAAAAAAGATTAAGTACATTATTTTTGGATTTTTGAGAATTATAGGTGAGAAACATAAGTATTTTTAAAGTAAAAAATTTATTCTATGGAATTGAAAATTTTTGTTAAAAAAATACTTGTAATTTTAATCTGAATTACTGCTAATAGCCCCCTCATAGCATGCGGTAAATAGTTTTAGCACATTTAAACTTAATCCATCATTTAATTTAATTAGATAAATCATTTGCATATTAATGTTTCTGCAGTGCCCTGTTTTTTTTCACAACCCGACACTGATTTCTTTATAATTATTTATATGCTTGAGAAATTTGTCAGGGTTTTGGCCAGGATAAAAATAAATAAAAAAATCCAAAATTGTTGGTAATAATTTAATTATTGCCTACGTTTCGAATTAACTTGTAAGTCATCATCAGGGAGATAGACATCACGTCTGTAGAAAACTCCGAAGGAGGTTAATGGTCATATCTCCAGAGTGCAGAGCTAAACTGAAATTTTTCATTATCGCCCTGGTGATGACTTACAAGTGAAGCCGTAACGTCGGCAATTATAAAATAATTACCCAACAATTTTGTAGTATTTTATTTTTCTGATCCTGGCCGAAACCCTGACTAATTTCTTGAGCATAATACCCACGAACTTCCAACCATAATTATTTATAAATGAAATTAAAAATAAATAAACAATTAATTAATTAAAATGATTCGTTTCGAAAAACAATGTAGAATAAATACATAACAAGTATTTGGTAATTTAAATTTTAATTGAATATAACGTAATGAGCACCAGTTATACTGAAGGCTTAAAAGTAATTAATAAAAAAACGCATAAAAAATCATAAACAATTAATGAAAGTGAATAGAATAAAAAATCTATCTGTCCTAGCCAGGACACGAACCTTGATCTTCTGCTTTCCGGGCCAGTATGCTTCCATTACACCATCGGGACGAGCTAGATAACTTGTTAAATTCCCAACACACTAGCGAGAGACACGAGAAAGACGAATACATTGTCTTTTGATCGAAGGAGCTGATATTGTCTAGCTATTTATGGACTCTCTTTATTTACTTTTATAATTTTCATTTATAAATATTAATTTATTTGTGGTTTATTATCCCACGTAAATTTTAAACAATTAATGAGAGGGAATAGAATAAAAATCTATCTGTCCCAGCAGAAGATCCAGGTTTGCGTCCTGGCTGGGATAAATTTACGTGGGATAATAAACCACAAATAAATTAATATTTATAAAAAAAAGTATTCTATTATATCAATGGAATAAATCATAAAAGGAAATCTGGACTGCTAATATAAGCCCGAAGATATGGTGTTCCAGAAAGTTTAGGTGCCTCCATGGAATGTCGCTGGAGGGCTGCAGTTTAATGTGGAAGGGAATATAAGCACAAAGGTTTGAAGTTCCAGAAGGTTTACGTTCATGCAACGAGGGCTGCAGATTATATTTTTCCACCAAGTTAAATTTCAGAATTGAAGAAAACCTTTTCCGAAAAGCTTTTGATTGTGAGCATAATAATAGCGTGGATTTCCATGTCCTTACTTCATATCTGTCAGTCAATGACCACTTTGACCGATGGCTGAAGTGGTCATTGACTGACATCTCGAATGCTAGAGGATTTCCACTCCTCTCACCTGTAAGATGTCTGCTCTTGTTGGAGTTTGTTCTACTAGGCAGTCGAAAGAAAAAAATTAGTCAAATGCCGAAGTTAATAGCCGAAAGTTAATCTCTACATATTTAATGGGTTTCATTTCTTTTAAAAATTATAAAATACATTTCTATGGCCCAGTAATTGTTAATTGAAAAGTTAGTTTCTCTTTGCTGTAAGGACTCAGAGATGTTAAGTACAACACATTTTGTTACAGGTATTTTTGATGACTGGATTGTCTGTAACTTACACGAAATACTTGCTTGGAGTATCTCTCTTTTTCAGTCCCTATCCCTACTTAAATAAGTATAATAAAGAGGACACGTAAGAAGCCAACATCTCTAAGTGTTTTGAGAATAGTTGAATGATATTGTTAGGTTAATTACGTTTTCTGAATTCTCTAATTAGTCTTGTATCACTTAATTGTAATCATTCAGCGAGTGAGTTTAGAAGTAAGTTTCCTAATTAATGGGCTGAAGAAGTTTCCCAAACTTAGTCGACTCAATTTATAAAAGAATTATTTCCTCTTGGGAAGTGCTCTAACTCATTCTGAACTTTTCTTTGACAATAAACTCTTTTGCTGTATCTTTGAACAGGTGTACGAAATAACTGTATTTTTAAGACATTTTGAGCTGCTAATTTAATTATAAACATTTAAGAGTTAGTATAAAAGGGAAATTATTTTGATTTCTTTATTCCCAGTGATACGAATTTTACACTCACAAAATGATATTTTTCAAATAGGCCCCAGGAGAGGGAGGGTGTCTATGAAGGAAAAATTCCTGTGCTAAAAAAAGAAACTGTGATTATACGAATTATTGTATATATGTGTGTATATATATTGAAATATATTTTAATGTATTCAAATATTGTTTTATTTTATTTTATACTTAGAGCTTCTAAAAGAAACCAATAGTATTCATTATATTAGTAATCACGGCTCTGTGAATCTTTGCCTCGTGTAAAACCAAATTTATTAATTCTAATATTAAAGGACTTTTCGAATTTTCTCTACGACAAGAGAAACAGTCAAAAATCATAGAATATTTAAATGTTGTAAAACGGTTTGTTTCGGTTAATATTCTAAAAGTATTTAATGCTTTAGTGTGTGATAGTATCTTTGAAGAAAAATGAGAGAAAAAAAAGGTTTTCGAAATACAACGTGTTAATAAAATTTATATATTTTTAGCTGTGAATCTCATGTTGGATAGTTTTTTTATTATAATCATTATTGTTATTATTTTTTAAACACTTTCAAAATAATCATTGTCAGAAAATTAAATGTTGATAAAAATAAAATTTTCTTATTAATTCTTACTTTGATGAAGTTCATTNAAAGAAAAGGAGTTTGGAGGTTTGTGAAAATGATTCCTACTATAATATAGCCTGGAAACGGATTACTTTACAGTTACTGACCAATAAGCTTTTATGGTATGTTTTTCGTTTCGAGGTCATTGAAGACATTACGAGCTCACAAGAAAATTAATCCTAATGACTCTTAATGGCTTCAATTGTGACCACTTAGTTGTTTTGAAGCATAGAAAGACTGCAGTCCGTAACATGGTCTGAGGGGGTAAGTACATATATATAAAGAAGAAAAGTATAATATAGTAAATGAAGATGAACTTACTAAAAAAAATATAAATGTGGACAAGTGCATAGGAAAAACGAGTGCTTAGCACATGATATTTTAGATGATAATGTGGACAGGAAATTGAATGCTATAAAGGGATCCTGAGGATGAGCTAGAAAAAAAAGAAAAAAAAAGTTCGAAATGTTGAATAACATAGGAAAAATATACTTATAGGAAGAAATAAAGCTGCTCAATGTCAGAATTATAATATGAGTGCAATTAATATTAATCACCGCTATTCTTATTTAATATTGCACAAAAAAAAAAAAAAAAAAAAAGAAATAAAATCACTTTCAGTGAAAAATGGCACCCAATTAGGGCTGGCTGTTTCCTGGATCACATTTGGGATCCTCTGATCAATTAAAACAGAAGTAAAGAAAGAAAAACTAATAAACTAACCTTAAGCTATTTGATACTTTAGATACTTTTAACCCTTTGAAACTAACTCTCTCAATCACCTTGCCCGCCATGAAAGACGAACAAATATATGTTTTACGTAATTCTTTAATTTCTCCAAAGGACTAATGTAAAACAATAACATAAAAACAATTTTATTGCTCTAGTTGCACATACTTGGACACCTTCTCAGCAGCTTGCACCATACATTTGTACACTGAACACTCCGCTATGTAAGCTAGTGATAGAGAAACTTTCTGAAAGTATTGACATAGCTCTCATGGCGGACAAGTTCATAAGTATAAATAGTATATACCAGTTTAAGTTCTGGAAGAGGCGTCTGTTTACTTGAAATTAGCGCGCAATAATAGTTTTAATGCTTTACCTATATTGACAAAAAGGTCACTTGTTAGGGAATATACTAAACTACTTTAAATTTTAGCCAATAACAAACTGATCCAACAGGAAAAAAAATGAGCTTAAATTCTGAATTTGTTTTTTTTATTTTATACATTTTATTCAGGTTCGATTCCTGGAGAGGACAGATAGATTTTTTTATTCTGTTTCCTCTCATTAATTGTTTAGATATTTACTATTTCAGTGCTCTTCTGAAGTACCCTAAAATATGATATTTCATACCATTTTTATAATAATTGTATGCTTATTTTATATTTTATTATGCTCTCCTTTGAAACACCTTTTTCTCTGCTGCAGTGCTGTCCCAATAATTATATCTTAGTCTTATGAATAATTCTATATCAGACCGTAAAGTATACGGTTCCAGACCGTAACTGGCTTCATTTATTGACGTATGAATATTTAATTGACTTTCGGCTACATTTGCTGTACATTTTATTTAATTAATAAATTANATAAACTAATAGTGTATGCATAAATACTTGAGGCTGAGATATATATAATAAAATAGAACAGGAGGAAGAAAGAATGTAGTGAACACCCAAAAAGAAAAAATTTCAATGGGTGAAATGTCCGGGGAGACTTCTCGCCCTATATATGTATACGTACACCGAATAAGTGCTATCGTTCAGCGTCACAAAAATAAACCGAAAACATTTACCTCTCATTGAATACAAGTATATAAAGAGGAAACAGTTGATGCTCAGAATAATTAGCAAGTCCATAGAATGGTATTTTTGAAGGATGAAGGGTATGAATGACGGTCTCATCTGTTTCCCATCCCTAGAAGACCATAGAGGATGTTATTATGGTCATCTAAATCCGGGTATGTGGGTGATGGAGACTGGAATGAAAAGAGTTCCGATTCTCGACAACTTCCTCACGCCTTTCATGAGAACTTGACTTTTACGGGGATCATTTCTCTGCCTCATCTTTCATCTTCTGACAACAAATAGGACGCTTCCCTGCGAGAAAACTAGAAAGAAGAGCCTCATATAATCACACCTAATGCATGAATCTTTTCATGGATAAAGACTATAAATCAACATAGCAATGAAAGATTTGTTGTATGAATTATTGTTATTTATCTTTGACCATAATCATGTTTTAATCATCTCTCTCTCTGGTATGTAAGGAATAACTCCCATCCGCTTGTTCTGTTATCCCTGAGTTACTTTTTCACAGTTTCTTCTTATCCCCGCCTTTCCAATACTTCTCTACCGTTTCTCGTATTTACTTTTCTAAACATTCCTCTGTGTTCCGTTATTATTTTAAATACATTTCACAATGTAGCAATTAAAACAGTTTTATTTTTAAATTTTCATTACAGCTTAAAAAATAAATTATTTTTAATAAAGTTATTGAAACACAAGAGATAGCACCTACATAACATATATAGCTCAAGCCAGGTTTAAAATATTTTAATATTTTTTAGGTGACTTCTTCACTTTGTTCTTCTAACATCACTATACCAACAGAAGGTAAGTAGCTATTGAAATAATAAATAAGTCTAATTAAAATAATTTTTATACGAATTGACGTATAGTTATGGATTTACATGAATGACGCAAGGGCTATGTGACGACTTTGTTCTTTTCTGTAACTTAACTACTTACAAATTTCAACTCTACTACTTGTAAAACCTCATTGGATCAGGGGAATTATCAGCTTGTCTCCAAACATCTGCGACAAACGACTTCCAGCTGTTTCTTCCTCACTACAGAATGATAGCCAATATTCCAATGGTTAGCGCCAAATCATCACCATCTCGTACTTATCTTGCAAATACTCTCTAGTCAGATGTTCTTTCCCGACCACTGTAATTTAGTTCTTCGTTCTCACAAGTGACATGTACTATATCGTAATCTTGAGGATTTCTGTTAAACCTTCTTGGTCCAGTGAATCGGGAAGGCAAGAACATTGGCGTACCACCTGCGTTAATTTATAAGAATTGAAGAATAGGTGTTGGTCACTGAATGAGGTGTTCAAAATTAATATTAATTGGTTAAAGGTCCCTTAAATAAATTAAATGCTTAAATAATAAAAAATAACTACTATGACTGGTTAATTGTAGTAACAAAAATGGATAGACATAATGATGTACTATGGGACTAAATAAACAAAATACATTCAATTATTGTTAATCATTAACAGTTCATTCAATGTTGATTTTTAATTTACTCTCAGAGAGTTAACATTTGAAGCAAAAGCATAGCTTACTTAATGTAACAGTAAATACATGATTGCGTAAACATGTGTATCTATGGTAGATTGTAAACTACACCAGGTTCTCTTGGCAATAGAATCATAGATATTCATTTAGTTTTATTGATTGATTTTTACATCTAAATTTTATGCAAATTTTAAATTATTTATGAACAAAATATTTCTTTACTCTAATTAACAGTTGCACATGAGGTAACTCTCTCTCAGAAGAAAATCTTGGACAATTAAGAGAGAGTGTAACCAATTTTCAAAATTTAATTATGCAATCATATTACTACTTATATATTATTCACTTAAACAATTAATATATTTTTGAATATAATGATAAATGATAAATGAAAACAGTAAAATGAATATACTTTAATATTCATTTATAAGTAACGCATAGAATACGTTATTCATCAACATAAATTTCATCAATATACATTTTTGTGATTGCTAGTTGTATTTCATTCTCTTTAGCAATACTATTATCAATTTAATCTAATAGGTATAAATAATAAGTTTTATCTTAATTTTCATAAGCCTAAGTAAATAATAACAGATATAAAACCACAAATACGTTATATCAAATAAGTTACGTTATCTCCTGACTTTAGATGTAGTTATTTGTTTAAATTAAAGCTAAGGATACTTTTAAATTGGTTTTCTAATTAACAAAAAAATACATGGAAAATTATAAATATTAGAGCGTAAAATGATCTTCTGAATTACAGTAGATATATGATATGAAGTAATGAGGGAGCATTTCCTTTATATTTTCATATTTTATAAATTGATTTTCTACTCCCCTCACTACGGTCATTTTATTTACAATTAATTGCAAGTTTTTCATCTAGGTTCTCTTCAATCTCAACCCCAAAGTTTATCGGGTGAGGGGGGNGGATTCGGAAAGGGATCAGATAGGGCACATGTCACTGGCCCCGCTGACACATGTGCCCTTGCGTCAGAGGGCGAGCACTCATTCCCAACTACTCCTACGGAGGAATTGTGTAATTAGGCCAATTTCTCTCCACCATATAGCCGGTTAACAGCTCCAGAGTTCGCTTACGAACTATTTGATTTTGTTCGTCAGTGAACTCTGTCTTTCTCTTTGTTTTTCGACAAAAAGTGACAAATTACGTTCATAAGATTGATATTTGTCCACAAGATATATATATATATACAACTATCAATATTATGACAAATATCAATATTTTGAACGTAATTTGTCACTTTTTGTTGAAAAACAAAGAGAAAGACAAACAGAGTTTTCTGACGAACAAAATCAAATAGTTCGTCAGCGAACTATGGAGCGGTTTACCGGCTAAAAAAAGATCAAATGACATTTTTCACTATGGATGACTATATATTCAGACTATTAAAATTTAATACAGCTCTCTGAAATATAATTTAATTTGTTAGACATAAGTAATTACTTCGAAAAATCAGAGGAGTAAAAATGAAGATTATCTCGAAGCTGTAATAGAATGCTCTATCCGACTCATCAGATGAACGATTGTCAACATTAAAATTTGTAAGAATGAATAAAAAATATTTTTTGTTCATCAGCAAATTTGTTTTATTTGGATGGGAGGTTCCTATAAAGCCAAACTTCATTTTGTTTTGTTTTGTTATTTAAATTTTTCTTTGACACCAATGGTCATACTTTGTATTTAAATGCTACTTAATATTAATACTTAATAAGAATAATACTTAATATTAATACTTGGCTAAAAGCCTAATTTTTTAGAATAATTCAATGCTTTCTACTTAAACTGTAGTAAATTTAACAGAGTACATTCAAATAGTTTTATAATCAAATTTTAAAACTTTTCTATACAGTGCTGTGTGTACGTAAATATGTACAGTGAGAGGAAAATTGTCCATAGATTTTTACATTATAATCTTGTTAGAATTCAGTCGGAGATAGTGAAAAGTGGCAGTTTTTAGCCTAGTTTATATCCTAGTAAGTAAATCAGCGTCTAGGTTCGTTTCAATAAGGCCTACGGTAATTTTTTTCTCGACCTGAATTTAAAGTTCTTTCGCAAGTGTTTGTGAATCCATTTCTGCTACTTACGGGAAGTCTGTCTGACTACAGTGAGACGGAGATATAAGAAAGAAGAGTCACGATAGCCGAGTTACTCAGCAAGATAAACTTACGTTACTCAGCACATAGAGTACTTACGGATGTAGATAAAATATTTAATTTTAAAATAGTGATTTTCGTTAAATTTACACATTGATTTTTAACTATTTTCGTTAGTATCTTTAACCTTTTATTTACAATTATTTTCTGTACAAACATTTACAACAAAATATTTGTAGACTTGTTATATTTGGCTTCTTTCTTGAACTATTTCAAGAAGTAAACCGTCCTCAGAGAGAAGCCCGAGCTTTCTCCAGATAGTCTCTCAAGTAGCCGTCATCTCAAGGGACCGAGGAAGAGGAGACTTGACAGGAAGTTAAAGAAAGTGTGAGAGGAGGAAAATGGTAGTGCAACTTCCTCAGCTATTATGGCTGGCTGTAGTCTCTTGGCCATCCGGGTGTGTATTCGGGATGTTCGTCGGATGCCAGGGTCAACTAAAGGAATTTTCCCTGAAATTTGAAAAATCTGGAGGGGATGAGGTCGAGCAAAAGATGAGTGTGAATGGTTTTAGTGGGAAATAGAGATGACCCATTGAGTATGATACGATTGGCATTGGCCTGGAACCTCGGCTCCTGTAGCTTATACGGAATGTCCCATATTGCTCTGAATCCAAATAGGTCTAGTCACTACCTTGTCGATTTTATGTTCATTTCTTATTGTCAATCAAGATTCGCGATTCATCAGTCTGTAAAGCTTTTTGTCTGTAAGAGAGTCTTCCAGGTTAATATGTAGTCAAGATGGAAGATAGCGCCCTGTCGGAGATGATCTCTACATAAAATCCGCTCATCGTAGGTTCCACAAATTATTGTTATCAGTAAAACTCTTAATGGAAAAATAATAATTTCACTTAGCTTGAATTAACTTTAACATAGTTTAAAAAAAGAATAAAACACTTTTCAAGCAGAAAATATAGAATATTTGGAGTTTAATTGTGAAGTCGTGTGTGCATTTCAAAAATAAGTCTTATGACCGCAACGTTCTTTTCGTAAAAGTGAGATATTTACGTAAATTTCTGATCACACCTTGAGGATATTCCTCTTACATTTTTAAATAAATTAAAAAAAAATCACTATTTCTGCTTTTGATTAAGCATCTTTTATGAATTATGAAAACAAATTATGAATGCTAGAGAGTATAAATATTACATATTTATCTATAATTGTTTCAATGAGACAAAAAAATAAGTTTGTTGGAAAAAAAAATCAGTTAAAAAAAAAATGTATTTTTTATTATCTGCCGAAGAATCGGCTTACATTATAAGCCATCATCAGGGGTATCATGAAGGCGAAAAGGGAAGTTGTCACCTGGAACAAATCTGCATGATTGATCAAGATATCACTGAAAATGGCTTACAATGTAGTACAATGAGCCAAAACGTCAGGTAAGAAACACTCTTTTTTTTTAATTGTATTTTTTTTTTCTGTGGATCCACCTTGACCAAACCCTAAATAATTTCTACTAATAAAATTTACTGTAAAAAACTCTCCATTTGAACTTTATTTTTTACTAATTTGTCTTCTGAATTATGGTATTGAACTATATATTTAAAAAGGATATTTAAAATTGAAAAAAAAAAAATTAATAAATAAAACCATGTGGGATAATTTGCAGCGTTTTTCCAATCATTATTATAAATAATGAATGGATCTGTTAGTTGGAAAGGTCTGCAACTTTTATGTGTAATCATCTAACTACCACCTGATACTGAAATTTTATCAATGTCTGAGTATTTTTTTTTTCGGGATAGTATCCTTTGAAAAGAAAGAGGCACAGACACAGACAAAAGCACACGTATCTGATTATAGAAATGTGTAGTGAGGTTTCCGACATGAGATGAAGATGTGCAAAAGGAGGGAGGAGGGTGGAGCCATGCGTTATCCCGGATTCGGAAAGGGATCAGATAGGGCACATGTCACTGGCCCCGCTGACACATGTGCCCTTGCGTCAGAGGGCGAGCACTCATTCCCAACTACTCCTACGGAGGAATTGTGTAATTAGGCCAATTTCTCTCCACCTATTTATATATACATAACATTTTAAATTCAAGTAAACTTATTAAAGTGATTTTCAAAATAATTAGGATTACTAAAGATTATTTAAAACGATGAAATGCTAGGGAATAGAATACAAAATCTAACTGTCACAGCCAGGGCTCGAACCTGGATTATATATAAAGATTATTTATTTTCATGTAAAGTGTAAAGATTTGTTAAATTCAAAAATAATTGCATAAACTAAAACACTAATGTGTTCATCCAAATTTTGAGTTTTAATTAATCACTAGCTTTTGATCGGCCAATTTGGCTGATTTGCAGAAAAAATGTTTGAATAATAATTTGAATATTTGGCCCTAAGCTTAATGACGTTCTAAAGAATATCATAAGCACAAGAAAAGGTTTGGATTTATTTTCAAAGCCCTCCTACCTGCTCTTATTATTAAAAGATTTTACTTACTGAGTTACATTGTTTTAGAATACATATGCTCATTGGAGCTTATAAAAGATTTGTATTCTTCAAATTTTTAATTATTTAGTTTAGAAAATTCCAGATAAAAATGATGCTATAATTCGATTAGCGTTAATTTATTAAACTTAAGTGATTTTGCAGTGTTAAGTTAATGGTGTATTAATGATTTATTGAGGAAATGCAAAAAAAAAAAAAAAAAAAAATCCTGAAATACTCCTCTAGTATTATTGAATTGTTAGAAAAGAAAGAAGAATTTGATGCCATAATTATTTTTCACTTTCTTTATTCAAAACTATCGAGAGCTGACTGATTGGTGTTAAAACTCTTATGTTTACTGTATTAAAACTTGTAAAAAAATTATTTTATGGTTACTATATAAATATGTAAAGCTTCCTAACTTATATGAAGAGTAATATCCCCGTAAATATTATCCTTAATTATAAAACCTTCAAATTTTGCTGTCCTTGCAGAAATTAAATGTTGTTGGGAACTCGGGATGTTTGACCATGTTAGACGACGTAGTTAATTAAAAATTAAATAATTGGAAGATCATCTTTTAAATCTCTCAAATAATTCTAGCTATATTAATAAGTGCATTATATGCGGAAGAATTGATCAGGGTTTCGGTCTTGGGATATGAATATATAAAAATAATTGTTAAACAAAAATTCTTTATTATTGCCAACGTTTCGGCCTAAATTTCAGGCCTTCTTCAGGGTTGACTAACAAAAGAAACATACTTAAAAAAATCTAAGTCATGATTTAGTTACCTTATAGTAGAAGACTCCCTCCATCACCCCCATTATTATGTGCACTTCAAATTGCTTACAAATTATTAGTTCTTTTTCTTATTTATCTTATTAAATTAAGTATAAAGTATTAAGTCTAATTAATCATATATTTATATTTTTGATTACACACACTCTTATTGTTTTTGTCACAATTCCTTTTCTTTTATTTATTTGTATATTTTTTATGAGACCTGTTTTTATATTTTGTCCGTATATTTCTTTTGTTAATCAGCCCTGGAGAAGACCTGAATTTTGGCCAAAACGTTTTTAATTCCCTGAATCCTCGACTATAACTTTCTCATATAGTTCCACAATCAACTATCTTCTAATTATACTAAAAATAATAAATAAAACAATGATACACAGTTTCATCAAAATTAAAATGTATTCCTTATTTTACAGGTTAATTTTTATTGTATTATGCAATAGTTGATGTTCTTTTGTGAAACAAGTCGTTTGAGTGGTTATACTATCAGTCACAAAATTGATGTATTGACTCAAAGGAAGAAATACTTTAATTGTAATTGTTGCAGTTTAGAATGCAGTGTATGTAATTGACCCTAGATTACGTATAAATTTGACATATCCCTCCTAACCATTTCACTCTTAATCTCACCAACCAATCAATCAAAATTTATCAATAGGGTATTTATATATTGATTCACCTAAGGGGTTATTCTATAGTCACAGGTCAATTATTAGATAACAGTGGATTTTAAGTCGTAGAGTCCATGAATTGCCGCTGTCAATGTAGATAATAACCTAAAACAAAACAGTCTATGAAGAAAAGGGTAGTCTCTGTAACGAACGGAACTGTAAATGGAAAGCACAATACTGTTGGACCATAAGTATAGTGGAGTACCATGTCCAGGTATGCCTTCGTGACCATACCTTTGTGGAGGAACTTGTAGCGGCCGAAGGAGGGGAGTAGGCGGTCCGGTGTGTGGAGCTGGTTTTCGTAGCCTGCCTGAGTGACCTGAAACAGGATGTACCGCTAGGGGAGCCTTCCTTCCCCTTCTCCTCTCTGTCTCCAATCCTATCATCCTCTTCAGACTCACCAGAATCACAAATCCTCCTAGATTTACATTAGATATTGATTGAAGGAATATATTATGATAATATCCTAAATAATATTGATGCAATACTTCTTTTTTTTTTACTTTCTACTTTGCAGGTCTGGTCGTATCGTCACTGGTCACAGTATTGTGGCCTGGCTGTTGCACGAGTAGTCTCTCCACCACAGATTTGTTTACTCTCTTTAAGAAGACCTGCCCTTTCCGGTGGGTATCATTCGTAATAATTTAGTTATGATTTCAACGACAGCGACTTCATAATGAATTGGGGGTATACGAACAATTTTTTCATGTCTTGATTTCCTACATTGTACGAACAGAATCATTGACCTTAAAGAATCGAGAAAACTAATGTATATATATGTATTTGTGTGTATATATATATTACATTATTTTCTACCTATCTTTTAAGAACAATACTATAATAATAGCAGAATATATTTCTTAGTTGCTCAAGTAAAGTTTTTTATGGATAAATAAAATTCTTTGGTACATGTAGGACTCATTTCTGATATAGGTAGCCAAATAAACTGCATACTGTGTCTTCTACTGAGAATGTGAAACAGTTACATAAGTCACTTCACTTATTCCCATCATCGAATACTGACTCCATACTTTTTATCGTGATACAAAAATTTTGCTTATCACAGGGAATCAATAGATCAGCTTCTTATATTGACTACCATTTTGAATCCATCATTGAGTAACTATTACATAAGCCAGAAGTTAGCAAATTAGCAGTCATAGTTTAGTTATTTGTTTGGCTACCTACATCTTAAGTCCTTGAAAATAAATAAATAGGTAAAACCAAGAGCATTTTATAAAAAGTTTTACATTCTCAAATCCCCTTAGTGGGCACCTGAAATTACTTCAGTATATATAATGAATAAAATAATGAAATTTTCCATCTGATATTAAAGCGAATTCTTCCTTCTTGCCTAAAAATCGGTGTGATATATAGTAATATTTGATTACCTAGCCCTACACTAATCTTGTAGTGAATATTCTGGAAAGAAATTATGATTTTAAACTTGTTTTCATGTACACATTTTTTCTTCTTTTAATTCTAATTTTCATGTTGCTTTGATATTTGCACAATGCTCTCTTATTATATTAAAATTATATCTTACAGCTTTGCCATGTTTTCATCTCGGCCACCGTACGCTGACCTGATATTCCAGGATGCCACAACCCAACTGGCAGTGATTCCTCCTCGGCTTCGCTGGTACTCTGACTATCTTGGTAAAGATTTCATGCGGGCCAAACGCATTGTTGACTGCTATGCTGGAGCTTCTTTCCTCACTCCTTCTCTTTTCCTCTTGACTCTCACCATTACTTTTCTTCTTGATAACTTGATTAATTCCTAAAAAAAAAATTTCTTTCTTTTTTTTTTATTTTACTTTATTTTTTAGGACTTGATTAGATGTGTATTTTGAGCTGTAAGATCAGGCTATAGATACATATTTTCTATGATTTATTCATTTATTTAAATTTTATAATCTGTAAATAGTGAGGATTAAAGCTCCACTGTTATTTGAATTAATCAATTAAACAATAAAAACCACATCCTTTCTTTTTTAGGCAACCTGAAATAACAGCAAAATGTTATTATACTACTAATAAT
>KZ807081.1:338924-350188 GCA_000696205.2 Oncopeltus fasciatus
TGTGTGTGTGTGTGTGTGTGTGTGTGTGTGTGTGTGTGTGTGTGTGTGTGTGTGTGTGTGTGTGTGTGTGTGTGTGTGAGTGTGTGTGTGTGTGTGTTCGACGAATAATTCTCAGTTCAGTGTAGCTTTGGTATCTATACTTTACGCACTTCGGTTTATGAACTCTATGGAATTTGTAGATATTTAATGGAACAGATACTAAATTAAGCTGATTGCTTCTGGTTATTAGGGGAACACATTGACCTGGAAAAAGAGGCTTTTCTTATTCCTTAGAAAATTGCTAAGAAAATTGGTCTGGGTAAAGGATAAAAAGACAAAGTTATGTTTCCACTGATCTGGAGTTGATGTGACCTCTCTCAGGTTTGAAGAATATACATTTAAGAATATAAACAATTTTAAACACAGATACTGATATTATATCGTATAATGGAAGCTTTATTTTCCTCGATAACTTGTGGTCATTAAAGATAATTGCTCACTGAGGTTTAGGAAAATGTATTAAAAGGAAAATATATTATTTTAGCTTGTTGACAGACAGATGACCATATATTTTTTGGCAGATAGCAATACTAATTATTTATACAATGCATTAAATAGTGACTGTAACTAATTGAAATGAATTAGTCTCATTTCTGTAAAGCCTTGCTTCCTTAGTTAAAATGTTTAGTTCCTTTATGTCAATTTTATCAAGTATTAACCTTTGAAAATCATGATGAAATCATTTTATATTTATGAAATTTTTAATTGTGATTAAATATAGCTAACTACGAGAGAAATCATTTTGAATCTTATTAAATTGCATTTTCTTTATCGTGCGCGGTTATCATATGCACTTATTATAGTATTCATCAAAATTTCGGTACTAAAAATTTGTTTTATAAGTTGCGGGGAATATCCCATATTACAGTATTGCAATAAATTTAATTGAAATCACATTGTCCAGTTTTCAACTACATTTATAGTTATTTAATATTTTAATTATAATTTATGCATAGAAAAAAACTCACACGTTCCCACCCATTTAATTAAATATGCTACTTGTGTTTTTTTTAACTCTTAAATATTTAGTTCATGTTTTTCAGTTGCATTTCTTAAACAGTATTTATGAAAATAAAACCATGCTATACGAATTGGTGATAAATAATATAAAATTAGTAAAATTTAATAATAAATTTTATTTTATATACCTTAAATAAGTTTTTATAATTAATTCAACTATGAAAAATGTACTTATATATTAATATCGAGGAGGTTTTTATAATTTACTTTCTCTCGCTTCGAGAGAATCCTACTGTACAACAATGAACAATGAAAAATGGAGAAAGCAGATCTCATTAAGAGTTGGTAAGAGTGAAGGATTCTCCATATTTCCCAGTAACTAGATCATGTGTAAAATGTGTTTGACCAACGTAGTCCATTTTTCTTATCACTCATATAAACAAAGGAATGATAATTGACGATACTCAAGTTAAGTATGTGCAATATTAATTAACATAAATAAACGTTACTCATTAGCTGTAAGACTATTCTCAAGAATATGAAAAAAAACACTTAAACATTTTTTCGGTTGTATGTTTTTGGGTTAGACTTCCGCCTTTGCTGATTTTCGGTCCTAAACCTAAAAACATTTCAATCAAACCAAAAGTATTTTTAATATAAAAAGAAATTTAAATAAATGAGTAGCTTTTTTATGTAAATGAAAAATTAAACTGTATTAAATGTTAATTTGGTTGTGGTTTATCATCTAACGTAAATTTTAAACAATTAATGAGAGGGAATAGAATAAAAAAATCTATCTGTCCCAGCCAGAACTCAAACCTGGATCTCCTGCTTGCCTCTCATTAATTGATTAAACTGTATTAATCGACCTGAAAATCAAAATCACAACCCCTTCTATTGCTTAAAATTGAATGCTTAAAACTTTAAGACTCGTAGAGTTCGAGTATTGAACAAACTGTACTTTTAGTGAAATATGGTGTTTAGGTTCAATATGTTTCCAGGCATCTGATGTGCCTAATATTGCACAAGTTTCTATCGCGAATCGGCAAGCGGGGCTGGGCTTTGAGGATATTCCTTGCATAAGGGTGAGTGTTTCGACTAGAAGATGAGCTGAGATCTTTAGCGGATTTATGTTCTGATGAGGAATAGGATATACAATTATGTATTGATCTGGCTGAGGAATAGGTTGTGTTGCCATTGTCTATTTTAGATAAGATAGGACTTCTGAATATCATGAGAAGAGATGCTCTGTCCTCTCCCCATGTTGTTTTTAATAATACCTTTAGAATATCAGTCTCTTAAAATATTCTTCTTATATATGTTTGATATGACTAAGCCATGTTAGCTTGCCTTCTACTGTCATTACTAAATTTTTTGTTCTTTGTAAAGTTCGTATGTTGACCGTTGTAGAAAGTGGGCTTGGGTGCCTTTTTTAGAAGAGAATGCATTTAGTTTTATTATTTGAGAATTTGAGATTGTTTGATACGGCCCAGATGTTGAGTTTGTTTATAGTGTTCTGCAGGAGCCTAATTGCACATTTAAGGTTTATGAAGCGTATTAATATTGTGAAAAACCGTCATATGAAGGTCTTCCTCTGGAAAATTTGTTTTGAGTGAGAAAACTTTTTATGTAGTTCCGTAGTCGTCCACGGAAGTCCCACTAAAATAACTGCCACAGCACTTGGCTTCGTCGTCTCGTGTCGTATGCCTTTTGGAAATCAAAATATGCTGTTTAATGCTGTATTTATGCTGTATTAATATTTTATAAAATAGCAATAAATCAATTTACTTATTAAAAAAAAAAGATCAAAACAGCATTAAAATTCGTGATACGAATTCATCGGCCCTCTCCCTCATGCTATTAGCACAACCATGCGCCTGCTTTTAATCATGCTACAGTCCTGGCCTCTGAGCCCTTCCTTAAGAAAAGGCTAATTTCGGAAGTTGTGTGTACATCAATCTCAATCCTACCTCTAATAATGATAGGCAGGACAACTATAACATTTCTACAGCTTATTGTAATAGTTTCCGGAATATATTCAACGGAAAAATTCAGGTAAACAATCTCCGGCGTCTGCCTTTCCAACTTTCCTTTGAAAACGTTAACCCGACCATTGTTACCTTTCTTTGAAGTGTGCCGACAAAACCCTCCCACCCCCCTTTTCACCGGTTGTCTCTCAGTTTATTTCTGCACTCTGAGATGTGGCCATAAACCTCCCTCGGTGATCTCTCCAGACATCATTATCGATACATGTAAAGTTGTTCTTTCCAATCTATAATTCTATAAGTGTATTGTGTGTATTGTATTTCAGCCTTACGATGAGTTACAAGTTAAGTCGAAACGTCGGGAATAATAAAAGAATTACCCAACAATTTGAAGTATTTTATTTTTCTGATCCTGGCCGAAACCTTGACTAATTTCTCCAGTATAAGAATCGATGACCAACGAACCTACATCCATGTTAATAGGGAAGAAGGATATATATTAAGTCAAAATATTTACATAAATGTCTCCTTGCAATTTTTATAAATGTTATTGAGGATTTAAAATAAATAAAAAGTCTTAATTACAAATTGTCTACTCTAAAATGTAAATGGAAATTTTTCAAATATAATTCTATGTACAATTTTGAACGGATAATATTTATTTATACTCTTCATCCTTTCGCCAGTTTATAGGCTTACTATTTAGTGTCAAATAAAAATTTTTATATGACATACATTTATAAATTAGATCTTTCAACCATAGAGCGTCATAATAAGAAACACTGTCAAGTACAAGTCAGTGCTTTCTAGCTTTAAGATGTAGCCTCCTCGCTTGTGCTTCTGATGGTGACCTAAGGTCAAAAGATTTATTGATTTTTCAAGTAAAATTATGCAAAAGATACTCTGTCTTTTTATTTTTCAAAAAGATAAGAAGAAAATACAGAAAATAATGTCACGGGTATACGAGTATGCACTAAAACACCTTGAAGGAATTCTGGTTAATCAGCGCAGAGCGTGGGTGATGGACATTCTTCTTTCCGTGCGCAAAGAATATAGTCAGCATAAATTTGATGGTAGACAGAATAAATAAAAAAGATGAATAGAACTGAGCTGTGTCTGTGATACACAGCTTGTCAGTGGGAGCAAGAAAGACCCCGCTGATAAGAGAATCTGATTGGAAATGCTGATAGTTTGGGGCTTCCGGACCCTGTGCCCGCCTCTCATTATATCTCTCTCTTAATGAATAATAGACTCTTTTTTTTTCTTTCATTATTTATTTACTTTAGTTTTCTTTCATTTATTAACTCACTGCACTAAGGCATGCTCTCAGTCTGAATGTTTTCATTTTACATTCATGTTTAACACCCCTACCCGACGAATCTATTATGACTGGGTAATTTAAGAATATTTTAGATTTCGCTATAAATGCGTGCTTAGAAGATTCTGTGGCTGAATCTTTGTGCACTGCTTCACATTTTCCAGGGAAGCTGCTGGGGCTTAACAAACTTTTCTCTTGCTTCGTCAATGCCTGCTTCGTCTAATTGAATCTGACGGAATGGAACTGGGAGAAAGAAGGTGTTTAGGGGATCTGCTTAGCTTACGTGGCTGGTGTGCGAAGGATTTGAAAGCCTTGTGAGATCCAAGAGAGAAACCTTAGTTGTTCAGCTATAACTATGAATCCCTACGAGTCAGCAGATTTCCTCTGGTACTCAATCCGTTTTTCCTGTAGCTCACACTCCTACCAATTCAATGGGACAATTTGAGGGAAACTCCTGACAGTACTTTTTCTATTACAATTGTGAAATCTGATAATATTAGAATTTTATTACAATTTTTATAATTAGACATAAAGACAAGATCTCTGTTGATAAAAAAGTAAAGTAGAATGATACTACTGATATTATATTCAAGTACTTATCTAAATTTAAATAGTTAGATCAGTTTATTATTACAGAGAAGCAGTAATCATTTATTCCATTGATTTTGTACAGTAAAAAAGAATTGATTGTTTGAATTTTCGGTAAATTTGATTAAATATACAATTTCGTCGTGTGGCAGTGATTAATGGTCATAAAAGCAACGTGGAATATCCTAGTTTAATCCTAAATGCTAGACAGAAAATTTCTTCTTACAGGAAATACGAAACGAAGTGAGTTCTTCAATTCAGTACTTTTTAAGTATCTATATAACTTTTCTATAAGAATAATTAGTATAAACATTTTAAAAAAAACTGTTTCATTTTTCTTATTAATTAACTAGATTTCCAACTATTTCAAAAAACTATATTGGTTGACAATGATTATGTCTGTCATAACAATATATAATTGTGATTGGATGTTTTTTTGTTGGGGTTCGGTCAAGGTAGATCCAAAAATATACAAATGTATTTTTTAAATTATCTACCATCGTTTTGGCTTACATTTTATATATTATATATATCCAGTTTCGCCGCCCTGATCCATGTGCCCAGTCCCTGTCATCGGACTCCAACCCCTAAAGCCCTCCCCGCAACTCAAACGAAGATGGTCCCGCGACCTCCTGGGGACATAATCTGTAAATAATGTGAGAGTGGTGTCGTTGGTCACCTTCTCTCCTCATGTGATTGATATTGTGCCATTTTATTTTTTTCTCTAATTCATTGTGGTGATAAAATTACAAAATGTTTTAATGTAACAGAATGTAATAAATAAATAAAAGTTTAAAAATATATATGTGTGTGTATGTGTGTGTGTGTGTGTGTGTGTGTGTGTGTGTGTGTGTGTGTGTGTNTATGTGTGTGTGTGTGTGTGTGTGTGTGTGTGTGTGTGTGTGTGTGTGTGTGTGTGTGTGTGTGTGTGTGTGTGTGCATGTCGTACCGGGTCGTCTCCTGAAAACCGGATTCTCATTCCTACCACAGTCATTGTGTATATACATGTGTGTGTGAGTGTGCGCGTGTGTATGTGTGTGTATGTGTGTGTGTGTGTGTGTGTGTGTGTGTGTGTGTGTGTGTGTGCGTGCGTGTGCGTGAGTATGTGTGTTCGACCTCATGTCGTAATAATGAGCTCTTGGTCGAATGGGTGACTCGCCTCCTCAGGGCACAGGAGCGATATTTCATTGTAGCCGAAGAGTCTGAAGAAAATCTCATTGAGCTGTGGAAGCCCCCCAACCTGATGAAGGGATGTCAGTTTTACTCCTATCCCCTACTAGCCTTGCTGGTTCTGATTTTCTGTAGGGTTTTTCTCTATGTTATAACTTTTTACCTGTAGACTAACGGATCTTGTCCGATGGGCTGTCATCTTGGTAAGAAGACCGTGGTAAGAACAAAGGAACCAATTGTTCAGACGATGCCGTGTGGAGGAACCGGATTTAGATTCCTACAATGATAACCCTAGATATCCAACGAGATAACTGAGGTGGTATATCTAGTATATATATATATTTCCCCTATTCAAGTGGTTTTATGAATTTTATACGCATTTTATGATAGTATGTAAAGTAAGGAACACTCTGACGAAAAAGGTTTTTCATTTTAGGTGGGCAACATAAAATATCAATTACTTTATTGAGCCGTACAGAGCGTATTCACTGCCTCGTCATTAGTGCTCTAAACTATATAAAGTTCACTTGAGTTGATTTCTGTTTCTACTCTAAACTTAGAACACTGGTGATGTGGCGGTGAGCTCGAAAGCGATTGACAGTGTAGGTTGTGACAATTCTTTTCACCCAAATAGTATATGTATAGTCAGGTATTGTCTAATTCTAAAACTTATATACTTTCTTCTGTTTCTCTAGCTTCTGAAATCCAAAGGCGAATAAAAAGCTTTTATTATGTATTGTAGTAGAAAATTGTTATTTTGTATTGTGGTAGAAAATTATTACCCTCATCTCTACTGAAAACTTAATCTCTTGTTGCAAAACAATATTTAAAAATTCTTCTTCAAGTTAAATTTTATGATGGTTTTATTAACTTTTACAAGCTTGGCTTAGGTGGAGGCTTCACAGATTTTTTTCGTTTTTCAGTGAATATATTTACCTCTAAAGATTTAACTAAAGTTGTGGTAATTTCGCTATGGAACATTCAAAATGAAAAATTTCACGCTGAAGATGAATTAGAATGATCCCGAAAGTACTCATGAGGTAAAACTTTCTCCTGGTGGTACTGCAGGGAACATTTGAAATAAAAAGTAACGTAACACCTGTTCTGAAAGTCTTTTACTACACGGCATGAGATTAAAGTTTCTAAGTATGTCCCAAGTTTTGGGCTTGATTTCATTTCTTTTTCTTTCTTTTTTCTTTTTTAGCATAAATTCTTAATTATTACATTCTGTATAAATACATTTTTCATCGCCTGACATAAATAAAAAAATAAAATTATACATAAATACAATAAAATTAAATAAGAAAAATGAAAATCACAAAACAGGTAGAAAAAGGCCTATGGACTCCACTTTCACTTAATTTGTTTTAGACGTCAGGGAAGTATAAGGTTTAGAACAATTAATGAAAGGGAACAGAATAAAAAAATCTATCTGTCCCAGCCAGGAATCGAACCTGGATCTCCTGCTATCCGGGCCGGTGTGTTAAGCCATTACACCACCAGGACTAGCTAGATATCTCATTAAATTCCCTCTACACTAGACACAAGAGGGAAATTAATGAGATATCTAGCTAGTCCTGGTGGTGTAATGGCTTAACACACCGGCCCGGATAGCAGGAGATCCAGGTTCGATTCCTGGCTGGGATAGATAGATTTTTTTATTCTATTCCCTCTCATTAATTGTTTAAAGTTTACGTGAGATATAAAACCACAACCAAATAAAATATTTATAAGGTTTACACTTTGGCGCCATGAGGTAAATCATTAAGTAATTATATTAAGTCTACATTACTTGTTTTGTTTACGTGCTAACTTAATTTAATCTCTCACATACATGAAATTTATATTTTGTCTCAAATATGAAGTTTCAACCAATGTTATATAAGAATTTAAAAAATGTGTCACTTACATATCTGTGTGCCTTTTTTCTTCTGATTTCCCCTAAAAAATATTGAACTTTCTCATTCGACTAAATGTCAGCACAACCCCAGGTAGCAGCATCCTGTGTATCTCAACAAACAGTTTTATATAGATATATCCCTTACACTTTCAGACTGTCAGAAGAGTTTCTTTGAAAATTATAAACATGGTTATAAATGTTCATAAAAAAATATATTTGTTCATAGGTTCAAGTATAATTTTCAATATGTAAAAATCCATGAGTTAATATTATTAAAATAATTTGAGTTCAAATAAAATATTACAAAAACTCCTTACAAATGTAGTAAAATCAAATTACACCATATAAAACCCGTTTTAATTTGCCTATTCGAATAAAATAGAATGGTCACTGGGTTTTTATATAATTTTCTGCACAAGATCTGTTTGCAATAAGTAACGAGACAAAATTTATATTTACACTTAAAAATTAATTTAATGGTATCTTAAATAGAGATATCGACTAAAACAATAGGCTAAACTCGAACTAACACAAATCTAAATTTGTTATACTTTTAGTAATCATTCTAATTCTAATATTTTTAGTAATCATTCTAATTAAGAAATAAAACTTTTTTTAAATATATCTGCAAGTTTTAACCATTTAAATAAATGGTTAAAACTTGCATGTATTAAAATAAATTATAAAGCATATTTAACAAATATGTTAAATACACTTTATCATGTATTTATTTTATAAGAGATTCTTTGGCAATTTTAGGAACAACATTATATTTTTAGGAGATATAAGGGAAATTAATGCTATTCACATTGCTGCCATGAGGATTAAATGAAAAATATTATGAAAATATAATTCAATATAAATGTAAAAATATCGTCAGTTTTATTACATTTATATTGAATAATATTTTTCATAATATTTATTTGTCGAGAGTCGTGTCATTGGACACCTTCTCTCCTCATGTGATTGACATTGAATGTCTTTCTTTTTTAATTCATTGTGGTGATCAAATTACAAAATGTTTTAATTTACCAGAATGTAATAAATAAATAAAAGTTTAATCAAAAAATTTAATATTTATAGGATAGAGAGAATGAAAGAGAAAGAAAATTGATTGTACACGAAAAATTAGCTGCTAACTCAGCATGTTGTCATTGGATACGTCCTAAGTCGTGGAGGATGGAGTAGTACTCCAGTTGGTTGCAGTCCATTGTTAGGGGGAAATTAGCTGCTATCTCAGCATGTTATCATATGAATATAAGGATGTAGAAATATGTAATTTTACGCATAGTTTGTATCATTGGATATGTCCTAAATCGTGAAGGATGGAGTAGTGCTCCAGTTGGTTGCAGTCCATTGTTAGGGGGAAATTAGCTGCTATCTCAGCATGTTATCATATGAATATAAGGATGTAGAAATATGCCATTTTACGCATAGTTTGTATCATTGGATACGTCCTAAGTCGTGGAGGATGGAGTAGTTCTCCAGTTGGGTATTGTCCATTGTTAGAGGGAAAAAAGGAGGGTAGCCCAGGGGGCTGTTATAGCATCCCTAGCCTAGGATTTAACGAGTCTCCTATATTTTAAACCCATTGAATTTGGAAGTATCCTTGTTATTTAAGGAAATTAAGGTTAAAGAAATATATATCGTATTTTATTTTAAACCTTTTTTTTTCGGAGATTTGAAAACTGCTGGGAACTGACTATTTTTTTACAGACTTAATTAAAATATTCAAAGAGATTTTGTTTATTTATGATAAATGGTTGATATTTCGATATTTAANGATATGTCCATCTTTCTGAACTGTAGAGATATGTCCATCTTTCTGAACTGTAGAGATATGTCCATCTTTATGAACTGTAGAGATATGTCCATCTTTGTGAACTGTAGAGATATGTCCATCTTAATAAACTGTAAATGTCTTTAATGGTTCTTAGACAACTTTCAATTGAAATGCATTGATATTATAAGGGAATATGACAGCTTAAGCCCTCCTGCTTGTGGAATTTTCATTATATTTTCCTTAAAAACTGTACCAAATTTATTTTAAATCTTGATTTAAAATTTTTTTAAATATTTAAATGCGCATTAATAGAGAAACCACATTCAAGATATATTATTAATAAACTTTTCCATTACTCCTCGCCAAATTTTCACGATGCCAGGCTCCTTTAGTTACCAGAGGTAGAGATAATTACCAAAGCTAGAGGGTAAGGGCTTAGTTTTCCTCATAAATCTAAAATATTCTTGGTAAAAAGTGAAAGATGTTAAAAGTAAAAAAAAAAATGCTATACAGAATCGTATTATTATTATTTTTTATCTTTTCTTTTTTTTGTACATTAAGGACATGATTACTTAACGACCATTAACTGCACGAAACTTCATCTCTTACGGTCTAGTCAAAAGCGTTTTAAACTGACTTCAGCATGGCTTAGGTAGAGGATGAAAAACTTCAGTAAAATAATTATAACATCCTGAAAAGGCGTAATACACGATACAAATTGAGCGAAAATTCGACAATTTGATTTTTTTTTTACTTTTGTCCTTTACCAACGATCTCAATTTCAGAAGCGAACTTTTTTTAAATTTAATTTCATATACGTATAGCTTAATTGAAAGTAACTGATAAGGGGGAATGAATGGTCTTTGTGCCGTTGGAGGGAGCAGGAATTCGCCATTAGGACTGGTGAAAGCACTGTTATGTTGCGGCAAGCGAGTGCGGTGCACACGTCCCGACGTTCGTTTATCGAGCGATGCTCTCGTCGACTGCCGTCTTACACACCCCCTGCTCATAACCGTTATGCAAGTGAGAGGAGGCTCGTCCTTTCCAAGGCTTCTGCCAGGAGGGAGCGGGATGGAGATGTGGACCTCCCTTCTCTTCACTTCAAGGAGAATTTCCACACACACCCCCAAGACAGGGGGTCTCTGCTTTCCACCCCACCATTATGCATGTCATGGAAGATCGTCATTTTCCTAGCCCAACTTAACATATAACTGCTCCTATCGGCTCGGCCTTCTTTTGCCAGACTGCAAAATTGTCCTTTCTGTAGACTTTTATAAACGTTCATTGGCCTTTATCGTAAAACTCGAAATTTTAATAGATATTTGATTAATTTTCTTTATACATAAATAGTAATTGCAAGACTAATAATTACTCCATCGATTGTAAATATTTATCAATTATCAGTAGCATCTTCCATCAGATGCATTTAAAGCGGCGGAAGGATGAAATTTTTGCTACTTAGCTTTCCTATTAGCCCAATTAGTTGCTCTATATATATATAAATCTAAATTTGTTATACTT
>KZ807081.1:354615-370765 GCA_000696205.2 Oncopeltus fasciatus
TTATATGAAAATTAAATTAATAATGTAAATATTAAATAAGTGGTTCGATTTCTAGATTGTGAAACTCTTAGTGTTTTACAACAATTACAAATTTTATAAACCCTGGAATATAAATGAATCAGATAATATTTTCTCTCGCTTTAAATTGTGTTGTATTCAAATATTGCCTTACGCCAGTTAATTCAAAATAAATTTGAATAAAATATCTGTAAGAACGAGTTTTTTATTAGTTTAATAAATAATTAAACTCACATGGGGACGAGATTTTATGTTTTCTGATAACTTGAAATCAAATAAACTTAACAATGTTAGCTGAATAAACCAGGTAGGAGGTCAATCAATGTTAATTTTTCTTAAATGGAAAATGTATATTTCATTTTTTTAAATATTGAGTTTGATTTCTGGAAGTAATCATTTTAAAAGTATGAATTGCATATTTTGGGGATTTGAGCTAAGATATGCAAGTCAAGTTTTCGCTAATGTAGCTATTTCGTTTAAATTCCCACGTGTTGTTTGCGTGGTTTCTCAACTTCTTGAATCGGTTCTCATTTGAGCCATTTATGTTTACGTATCTATAAAGCTTGTCTTAGCCTCATTTCATAGTAAAGTCTTATAGGTTCCTCTAGCTTGGATGACTCACATTGTAGCCTAAATTTGTAGAGTAGGGTATAAATATCTTGTTTTCCTCTGTTTTTACACTTGAAGATAAAAGCGATACTATCAGCCGACGATACTATTAGCAAGATAAAGGCTGAGAGAGGTCTTCTATTCTCACACCCCCTTGCACGCTTGTATTGATGTCAATGTCCCGTCCACAGCTTTACAGGTTAAACTAAACAAGTCAAAAAGGTAGTGGCAATCTAGTCAATTTCTGCTCAAACTCTTGTAGAAAGCTTTTACATCCTCAGAACAGGCATATGATTATTCTGCGGTAAAACCTATATATTACAGATCCACGGGTACTTTAGACGCCCCACGTACTCATTTAAACATTCACATAAATAGTTCAAGCTCTACTTATTATTTTCCTAATTATTACGTAGAGGTTTTTAAAAATTAAAAATGATAAAATATTTCAATTTGTACAATTTATGGTTATATATTTTTTTCATTACTATTGCGTTTGTATGTTTGTAATAACAATATTTGAATTGTATATTATTTTAAACACGTATACTCATCCCCTTTACCAACTTTTAATTATTATTGAACTTTAACTACGGTTTAAAACAGTAAGCACAAATGCCGAATTTTATCGTTTACAAATTTTTTTAAAAACTGCCTCACTCAATCGCACAGACAATTGCTTTATTATTAAAAAAAACAAAAACAAAAAAAAACTGGCTTACAAAATGATAAAAATAAGCCTTATATATAAATAAATTCATTTGCCTATAAAAGGGTTAGATCACAGATTGACAGGAAACTCTTTTAGGAAAAACCTTAAAAGGAAGATACAATTGTTACTAAAATTCATGAAGGAGCTTCACTCCTAATTGGCCTTTGGGCGGGAAGGGATTGTTGATCTAAAGAAGGATACTACATACGTCTCCTGTTACGTTCCGAGTTTCATGTAAAGGTTCTGATGCACTAAGTTATGGGTTCAGGTTGACTTTAGGTGGCCACGAATTTCTATGTGTCCAAAAAATGAGAGCTTCCCCTGGAGACGCAATCTTTTAGCTGCACCACTTACGTAAGTACGGCAAAGATAAATGGGATGAAACCTTCACCCCCAAGTCTCAGATGGAATCCTATATCCCACTATTTGCATGGTCTGTGCGGGTGACACCCTCTTCTTTCCCAGCCAGTTCAATCTTCTAATAAGGGCCAAAAGGATAATTTAACTTGCTTAGTCTTCTGATAGAGTAAGTGTTACTTATTACTATTATGGTGACTATTGTAAGAAAATAATGTTGACATAGTATGGTAATAACACCATTTTTATGGTTATGGTTTATGAATAATTAATTATGGTAGCAATAATTTTAATAATATAATCAGTAGTGTATATGATATTAGTGTTCTTGTAGTATATAACGGTAGTCTTTTTCATTTATTAATCGGACAAAAGTCTACAAAGATTTATCGTAGGCATACGTCCATTTATGCATTTTCGACAAGCTGGGTCAGGTTGCTCTAATTTTGGAAAGTGGATGCAATTAACAAATTAGCAACCATTCAAAATAAATTTCTATTAAATGTAAGTAGATAATACTTATATATTTTGTATTCTCTTCGATTGTAGTTCTTACAAGTTCTCCTCCAAGCCACATACTTAATGGATTTTCGCTTAATTTTTCGGGATTATTTCCCAATGAGAGGTGACGAAATACTTAATTGTTTTATGTTCTCATAGTGGCAGGTTCCTATAATCCTCTTGTATTTTAAACAGGAGACTGACAATGCTCAGGTTGAAATAAGAGGGCAATTCTAAGATGATTTTAGTTGGGGTTCGGTCGAGGTAGATCCAAAAAAACACAAATTAAAAAAATACATTTTTTTAATGNAAAATACTTTTTTTAATTTGTGTTTTTTTGGATCTACCTCGACCGAACCCCAACTAAAATCATCTTAGAATAATATCTACGGTGAACAAACTCTCCTTTTGAACAAGAGGGCAATGTTCCTTGCTTTAAAAGGGAATAATAATATTTAACAATTTTTCACATATGTGCATCTTCAGTCTTCAGTTAAAAATTCGACCTGAGCCATAATGTAATTTTTATAACCGTTACAAATGGTCAATACTAATGGATAATATTGGTCGCCTTAATTAATTAATTAGCGTTGGTCGCTAACGATTAATATACTATTTTGTGACATGTGATAAAGTCAATAAAATTATATTTCATTTCTACTTATCATATCTCTGAAACTGTTTTGTTTTGGATGGACGGGGCAGAAATGCAAGTTGAAATCGCTCCTCGAGTTTTCAATGATGAATTGTAAGAGAGATGTAAATGTTCTTAGCAAGGAATACAACTACAAATTTCAATTACTACTTCTGAAGAAGAAAATAAAAAGTTCCTGACACAGTGTTCGAGTTACTTCCCCAGCCTGAAGATGTTGCAAATGCATTCGTTCCGGTTGCGAAAATAAAATAAGGAAGGCAATGCCCCTTAAATATACCCTTTAATCATGGAGTATTATTTCCCTCAATAGGATGAGTTAACAAAAATCGTAATGGACTACATCAATCCTCTTTCGTTACTCAAAATCTCATAAATTATTTAGGAAAATACATGAGTTAACCTTCGCTCATAAAAATAACCTTTCATTAAGCTCTCCTTTGCAATAAACTACAGTTAAGACATTTCCAAGGCATTTTGAGGATTATTTTATGAAAATAAATAAGGGATAAGAAAATATTTATAATTCCTAATACTTATATAATTAAAGTGCCCATTGTAGATGTGAATTTTATCTAATTAATGCATTTGAAATGAGTGGCTTTAAGAATGCATGCAATTTTAATAATGTATCTATGATAAGATATTTATTTTATTTCAGTATAACCAATATTTAAGTTGTGTTTCTGAGGTCATCCTGTATCCATTCCATTGATAACATTCTGAGAGATAAGATTAATGGAAACGGAAAAATATTCGTTATATAATATATAAAATATTATAATATTGACTGTATCTAATCTAAAAAAAATATTATTTTTATTATTATAGTAGGTTTAAAGCAACATGATTGTAACCTTTTGTCTTGAACGTTTTTATTAACTCAAGTATTTTTCAAGATTTCCCCTAAATAAAATTATTTCAATAAAACGAGCAAAAGAAAACAAGGTAAATTCTACCTGCAATTGTAAACCAAATTAAATATTAAAGTACTGAATGTTAAACTGGTCTCAGCTCTGGAACTTATCAATATAAACTATGAAAATAGCATACTTTAGACCAGAAAATAAAAATAAATGATTACATTCATTATTTTTTTTAATTTCAAAATAAATAAAAGAACATGCACTCTAGTTGCGACAAACTAAAACTACTCATAGTTATTTGACTAAGATTAAAAACCTAGCAAAAACGTAAATAAATGTTTTTTAATTGGAATTCGATTAAGGTTGATCCAGAAAATACAATTTAAAAAAATGTGTATTTGTTAATTATCTGCCGCCGTTTCGGTTTACATTGTAAGCCATCTTCGGGGCTAGGATAGCAAAAGGCGAGAGTGGACACCGTGTCACCTGGATCACAGGTTCATGAACATTGGGCTATTAGCTGATAACTGTGCGGAACCTCTCCGTATAGGTTTTTAAATTTTAATCTATACCTTCGACGAAGCTTCAGACATATTTTGCTTGTTCTAAAACGAAATTTTCCAAATGTAAACATAAGTATAATGATATGTTTTTTTTCTTTGATAAAGTGCTATATTTTTTTTTTATAAAAGTGAAACATTCAATATGTTGATGTGTTTTTTTAAATAACTGTGAAGATATGTAATTGCAATCAAATCATTTAATGTATCACATTTTTCTTCTTTCATAAACATACTATTTAATTTTGAATTGTGCCATCACGGAGAAAAGCATTTATATACACACACTTTTTTTTTTCTTTTTAGTAGGGGCAAATAATATAAGCGCTTATAACAAAAATATTTTTTGTGATTTATAGGTAATACTAGGGTATTTCGCTCACTCGTCATTTACATTTATTTGCGGTACAAGTTAAATTTATTAATTGAGGAAACCTATAAGATTTACGTTAGTCAAGAGAAGTTAGGACACGACAGGCGAATGTTAGGGTCCTAAGAGTTGCCTGACCTTCTAAATCTCTCGGCCTGCCGCCATTAGCTAAAAACTTATCACAGGATATGAGAGACACCACTGATAACAAGAGTGATAAGTATATCCTGGTTATTATAAGGAACGAGTCAGCTAGTATCATAAAAGTTTTCATTTTTTTCAGATCCGCTGTTCTCCATTAACTTAAAATCTTTATAACTGTCTGTTAGAACATTTATTCAACATAGTCTGTAGACAGATTCCAGAGTAAAGTTTTTTATTTTTTTTGCCTAATTTTATTACCAACATAAACAATACTATTTGTTTTAGAGGGGAGTTATATAGTTTTCGATGTATTTTTTAATATTCTTCACCTTGGTACCTGAATAGGAACGACACAGCACGAAACTTATTATTTAAAAAATGCACATTCAAACAAGTTTTTTAAAAATTCATGAAAATAAACTATTATGTAGTAATTAGTATGGGAATTTTGTTTTTTTTAAATTGTAGAATTAGGCGGACGATTGCTGAGGTAGGAACTCTACGTAGTGCAAATTCTACAATGAAGTTTTTCCATCCATTTATTATTGTATACTGAATTGTAAATTAAAACGTCTCGAGTCTTAGCCATGTCCCGCTTTCTAAACCTACGACTGTGTCCCTGTTGAACAAAACAAAAAAAAAAAAAAGTTTCTGGTTTTAGTTGTATTTTGTAGATTATCCGATTTTCATAAAATAGGTCAGAGTGTGTATGATAGATGAGTTTCTTATTTCGATCTACATATTTAGGAGTGTAGCTTGCTTTCTCTTTTCTCGATTGAAAGCATAAGACTTCAGTCTTTTATCACTGCATGCCATCTTGAATATTTCTCTGAATATTCAAAGAAACAAAATAAAACTTAATAAATACTATTTTTTGTCTAAAGTTTGTCACTGAGGTGGATTGTTGTCGCGTGAATTCTGATGGAGGACTAGCATCTTGCTGGCATGTCCCTGTGAATGTGAAAAGGACGAAGCATACCCCTATAGAAGACGACAGGCCCTCCAAGCCTAATGGAGGTTGGAAGTCGACTTCTACTTACTCCGGTAACGACCTCGACTTCCTGTAATGGGCTCCTATAACTGCCTCATGAAATTTCGGAGCTTATGCTGACTAGAAATTGCCCAAAACTTTGAATAAAAAAGTAAGAATATATACTACCGACATCCAGGAAGTGAGGTAGCCTGACAATGGCCAATTATCGATGAGTACACCGAGTTCTACACTGGATCGAGAACGTTACTTCTGTTGAGGAAAGGATAAGCGTACTAAAGGTATTATATTATTAATGATATTCTAATAAACTTATAAATTATCAGAGATTAGATCGAAAAATCTTATGTAAAAATGATATAGGAAGATTTCAGCTGTCGGATTGAAACTCCATTTTCACCCCGTTAAAGGAACCCATTTATCTATGATTCGAACAGCGGTAACGGTTAATGATGCGTAAACTCTGTCTCTGCAAAAATCTGGTTGTTTGTAACATAATATCCAACTCCCCTCCTTCCTAGGTCGGCCATAAAAACCTACAAGTAGGTTCAAGAACAAGATCAATCATGTCTTTATCGAGGAAAGACACATGATCTATCTACACATGCCAGCAAGAAGCTAGTCCTCCATCAGAATTCACGCAACAAAAATGCACCTCAGAGACAAACTTTAGACAAAAAATAGTATTTATAAAGTTTTATTTTATCTTTATCAGGCGCTACTGTGAAGTTCAGATCAAATTTAGCAAACGCTAAGGAAAGTCCAGCAGGCTACTTCTTACATCTAGATAATGCGTCACGAAATTTCTTAATTCAAAAATCCTGATCCTATCGAAATATCAAATTGGGCTAAGAGTTGATTCCTGTCCCTAGAACTAAAATATCTCTATTCAAAAACATTGAGAAGAGAGGGATAATATTTCAGTAGGTGGTAGGAACCCATGAGAAACTCAAGAGAAATAAATCACTGATGACTGCTTAATGCTAGTCCCTAAGGATGCTTAATCCTGTCGTCTCTCGTCGACAGGTCGTCCTCTCTCGCCTTCATGATAGCCCTGAAGATGGCTTACAATTTAAGCCGAAACTTTGGCAGATAATCTTTTTAAAAAATACACTTTTTTTAAATTTGTATATTTTTTTTTTTTTATCTACCTTGACTGAACCCCAACTAAAATCATCTAATAATAATATCTACGGTCAAAAAAACTCTCCTTTTGAAAAGCCACCCCTATTTTCCCAAACTCGAAGGTTTCCACGAAAGAATGAGAAAGTTTCTGATCAAATATACATCCTAGATAAACATGAGAAATAAATCAGGACGTGTTTGACATATTCGTTTACTAAAAAGTAGCTTATGACTCCGAAGACAACCGCTGTCTTTGGAAAATCTTCTCTGAACTCGGTGTCCCATGGCAGTTGATAAATTTGACAAAGGAGGATATATACGACTTAATGTGCCGTATCCAAGTAAAATCCAAATATTTCAGCGTGGAGTCCTTCCATCGATAACGGGCCCAAATGGAACGGAGATATAGGATTATGGAGATGAAAAATAAAAGAAGAACGATTGAAAATGGTTGGTGTTTGGTGAAAATGACATTTTGAAATTTCTTTCTGGCTAAAACCCAACAAACAACCCTTTCAATCATATCTCCACTGTGAAAAACTTCTCTATCTGTCAGAAAAATAACTAAAACTTAACATTTTATTGCCTACGATATAAAGGATACGATTACGATTAGACCCTTTGCGACACTTGTTTTTCACTCTTCGGCTTATATGATCAATGTTACATTCAAGTCATCTTGTGAGAATTTGGGGAATCAGTTGACGCTACTCTTGCCCGACAGAACTTTTTTTTTTTTTTTTTTTTTTTTTTTTTGTTAAATTTCATTGATGTAGAGCTGAAAAGGTCAGTGTATAGGGACCAGTTGTTTTGTTGCAGTAGCTAAATATTTTATTATATATAAATGGCTAGTGGATCGCACTTTGCTCTGTGCTGTGGACTCAGAATTACCTCCTTGTCATACGTACGTCTGTATTGGTAGGTATTGGTGGGGCCCCCCTCCCCTTGCAATTCTCCTGCCGGTCTTGCACTTGCTGCCTGGCTCCTGCCCCTTACCAACTCACAATAATTCTAACTTATCATTTAGCTAGATTCCCCTACCCGTACTTGTTTCTGCAAAAAGCTTTTAAACTGAAATAGCCCTACTAAAAATGAAAATGAATAATGACAATAAATTTAAAATTTATATTTTTAGTTAACAAACAATTAATTAATTAACACCCTTATAATTAATGTTATAATTACTCTAAAGAAATTAATTAGGGTTTTGGCCAGGATCAGAAAAATGAAACACTCCAAAATTATTGGGTAATTATTATATTATTGCTGACGTTTCGACTTGTAATTCATCATCAGGACGAAAATTATGTCTGGAGAGATCTCCGATGGAGGTTCACGATCACATCTCATTGAGCAGAACTAAACTGATGTTATAATTACTAATTTTAATGCAAATGCTGCTTGTGTATTAATAACAGCTAATCTGCAAAAAATAGTTTAGTACGTACTAAACGTTTGACGGGGACCAGGTGAATTTAGTTTTCAGCCTTTACTCCCAGTGCCACCTCCATTATCAAAAGCTTTCAATAGAGAATTTTACCTAGTTTTTGCCTAAGCCTTTAGCGAATTCTGAGGGAATTTTAAGGTTAGTTGTTCGGGTTGAAAACTTTTGTTAATAAACCAATTCGAAATAATTATAATAGGGGTTTATCAGCATTTAAAAGCTATGAAACGCGGTGCGAAGCTTTCGAACAACTATTAAAACTCATTTTACAAAACTCATTAAAATTTCTTCATTAAGACAGGTTTCTACACGAAATCCAAAATTTGTTTGGATATTTTGAAGTAACTTGAGTTTTACTGCCACCACTGAATAGTAAATGTATAGAATTGAACTGTTTAATTACTGAGTTTAATTTTTAAACAATATAGTTGCAAATAGTTCACTAATAAATTTATTTTAATATAATGTCTAGGTTACCCTCTAATTATAAGAAATATTTATTTATTTTGTTATTGTTGTATGAAATTTCTATACTATATTTAAAAATTTCTATATTGAAAATGATCTAATCAAATTATAATTTCACGAAGACTTCTTCAGCGTGAAGAAATATTTATAAATACTTCTTCCAGTCTTGACCATGTAGAAAAATTAATTTTTTCTAAGCTTTCGCACATCATGATGACTTCTTCAGGGCTTAAAGTAGAGGATGAGATGTCTCACCCCCTTTTAGTTCTGCGGAAGCCATCACATGTGCGAAAGGTTGGCAAAAATTAACTTTTCTACATGGTCAAGCCTGGAAAAAGTATCTATGAACAAATTAGAATCGTTGCAATAATTTATTGCATATATCTTTAATTTGTTCTTTATTAAAAAAAGGTCTCAGATTAAATAATAACCAATTTTAATTTTTTTATTTTATAGATTGTGGGAGAAAATAATAATTTTTTATATAATTTGTAAGATTATGTGTTTCCTTTTGTATGGCACTATATGTAACAGGCTACTATGAAATATAGGATAATATGTATAATATAATTAAGATGTAGCTGCAACGTTAACTGACAAATGGTTGTGCGTCATGTATGTCCTCTTTTGCTGGGACAATTGCATTATTTTTGTATTGGATGGCATAAAAAAAAAAGAAGAATAAATAAAAGTAAATAAACTTACTTTTGAAGGACTTAAATTTACCCAGGTCGTTTCCAGAAGCTCTGCCTTAAATCTAGAAGCGGCGTGGTCGGCGTGCGACAAGACCCCACAAAAATCCAATACATCATCAGTGTCCGAGTCGCTTGTATGGAAACATTCCTCTGGCATACGATACGTTGCACCAACTTCAGCCTCTCCGTCTATTCCCAGATTTATTCTCGTCCCTAACTTTTCCAGTCGTCATTTTTTGTATTACTTTTTCTACTATGCTGAGCTATTTATTCTTGGTATACTTCATGATCAAAGAAAAATTCTTACCTGACTATTTGCGTAACACTCTCAAAGACTTTAAATAAAATGTTATTCTACCTAAGATAAAACATATAACGATGCTGAACAGTATCCTAATTAAATTTCTTCCATCATAATCTAAAACTGTTATAAAAAGAACTAGCTTTTAATTGGATATTGAACTTCATTGCTGAAGATCATTGCGCCCTACAAGAAGAAAATATGTAATTAAAAATAGGCCAAAGACGATATGTGACCCCATATTGTGTTCTATCTCTGAAATAGTCTATGCTTTGTCTCCAAAATACAGTTATCATACCTTACTCCCGTCAATTCAGTGTTTTAGAACATTATTGCACACATTTAATGACAATGAATACTATCAATCTATTTGCCTCGTCCATTGACAAATTTTTTTTAAAAACCCTATACTGGGAATAGAGACTATTTAATATGAATTCAGACTATTTTTTTTAGAGCAGACAGTGTTCAGTTAAATAAATGAATCACGGCCCCAATTCTACTTTTGCTCCAGCAGTAAAATTCCACTCTCCACGCGTGATTAATGTGTATTTAATGGTGGTATATGGAGATTACCATAAAGTACTTAGGGGAAAATTTAGAGCTCTTCAGTTTTTAATAAAACCAATCAAGTAAAACCAATATTTGATCTTCTGCTTTAATTGTTTTGTCATTTGTCCCCTCTTTCTTCAGAGGAAAATACCCCGCTCTCAAATTCACTACAACTCTTTGTGGAGCATCACAGATCAAGGGATTCAGCAAACTTGTTTTCAGCTTAATACGTAGCTACCAGACTATAGTATTCCTGACAGATTCACTACGGAACTGATGCAATCACACTAAGAGAGACATCTCTGTTTCAGCTTCTTTAAATATAGAAAATAATTCGTCACTTATTTTTATCATATTCCTTCAGTTCTGCTCTGATATGTATTTCACTTTCTCAAAATACTGAAATATCGTTTTTATTATTTCTATTTATTTTAAATGGTTAACATAGAAATTATTTTTTTTAAACGAATAACTTTAAAAATTATAATGTAACATTAATAAATGCACTAAAAATTGCAATATTTCTTAACAAAAATTGCTAGTAATAGAAAATTTTTAGAAGTTCGATTAATAAATTCATTTAATTAAATCGATGTAAAGAATTAACCAGAAGTGCTGTATATTGAAGTATTTTTTTTTTTTTTTTTTTTTTTTTTTTTTTTTTTTTTTTTNCATAAAGACTATTGGGCGTATTACTTCAAAAGTTTATTCTGGAATTTGCATATTATACTAAGGGTGGCAATTCCTTTTTATTATTTTTTGTAATCTTTTTTTGATTTTCGTGCCTCAACTGGTCACTCCCAACAGCATGGTTTCGTCATTTAGATCAAAGGCAAATCGTTTCACTTGTCAGAAAAAACGTGACAAGTTGTTAATCGCCTCAACGAGAAGGCGGCGCCAGAGAAAGTGTGAACACGTTTTGATAATATTTCCTTTACTTTCTACTAACTATGGCTTACGGAGGACATATTTCAAGCGCGAATATTACACTCTTACATTCTTCACGTGATACATACTGCTGAGAGAAATCTACCGATCACCTATTTCTGGGTATTAGCCATAAATGAAGACGAAAATAAATCTGTTTTTTTGTGGTCTCCCAGAAAATAAATATGGGCATATCAGTTGTGGAATGAACTTCGTATTTAATAGGCATTGCCCGCATTCAATAAGTAATAGATTTTTTCAAAATACTATTAGAATTCTAAGCCATTTTAATTAACAATATTGAACAAAACTAGGAAAAAATAGATCTGAAGCAAACATAAGAAAAAATATAGAGTTAAAGAAATATATAAAAGATACAATGAAAGAATAGATATAGAACTTTTGGAAATCATAAACGTGAAACGTGTGAAAATGGATATGCAAATTATAAAAATGCAATATAATATTCAATAGATATAGAAAGATAGATATACCTCAGTTAATGTTTTTATGTTAAATTAAACGATGTTGTTATTGTTGAAACTTACAATACAATACAATCCAAAATTATCGAATAGAATAAAACTCAGACAGCAGAACTGAAGAAATATTTCATATTACTATACAATCATTCTTCTTATTATTAAACAAGAATACTAATTTATTACTCCGGAATAAAGTTACAAAAATGCAAAAATGGTCGTAATTTTTATAGCTATTCTCACCAGAAATCGAATTTATAACGCCTATGCCTCGTCATTTGTCAATAGACCTTAAAATGCTAATTTTAGGATTCACGGTTTTTCCTAAATCTTCAGTGACTTCAGTGATTAAAGAAAAGTAAGTATTATTATATTTTCAAATCTATTACCCCTTCGTTACGAAATGGAAAATGAATATAACGGATCCGAAAAACTTAGATGTACAAAATTATATAGTACGAGCTACAGTACTTTTATCTATATTTAACACTAGTTTTGAAGTAAAATATGGAGGTTGCTATGAGGGCTCATAGCATTAAAATGATGCATTATCAAAAATTATCATTTAAATTTGATAAATAAGATATATCTTCATTGATTATTGATGCCTAAAGTTATGAATCCTACAAAACTGCGATTAGATTCGATAATCCAGAGCTTTGTGATTTACAAAATCCCGCTGGAATTGCATGTTTGGTATGCTTGCCGTTCGTATTTATATTACCGCTTTATTTAATATAAATATTTAGAAATGGAGAGTTTTAAACCGTAGTAGAGAATTTTTTGGTGGGTTCGGTCTAGGTTGCTCCAATAAAATACAAATTTTTAAAATGTGAATTTTTTATTGTCTGCCGACGTTAGTGAGCCATCTTCGCCCCGAAGATAGCCCATAGCCCCTATGATGAAGGCGAGAGGGAACATGTTGCCACCTGGATCAAATGTTCATGACCCTGAAGATGAGTTACAATGTAAGTCGAAACGTCATCAGACAATAAAAATACACATTTAAAAAAAATTTATATCTTTTTGTATCAACGTTGACCGAACCCCATCAAATTCTCTACTTATAAATAATTTGGTTCAATCGGTACAAACGTAAGGCGGAAGAGTAACAATGTAGAAACACTGAAGTAACAATGGTCATATCAATAAGGTGGGAATATTTTTATTACATTGATCATACAAAATTGATAGCTGTTCATTTAGAAAATTTATCACTGATTAATTCGGTACAAAATTTGGATTTAATCAATAAGTAGTTAAATTAACTATTTAGTTGTTTAAATAAACTTAAGAAATTTCGAAGACGTTTAATCAAACTAATCAGATGAGTCCAGAGATGTGTCCATCTTTTCTGAACTTTAGAGATATGTCCATCTTTATGAACTGTAGAGATTTGTCAATCTTTATGAAATGTAGAGATATGTCCATCTTTCTGAGCTGTAGAGATATGTCCATCTTTCTGAACTGTAGAGATATTTCCATCTTTCTGAACTGTAGAGATATGTCCATCTTTATGAACTGTAGAGATATGTCCATCTTTTCTGAACTGTAGGGATATGTCCATCTTTCTGAACTGTAGAGATATGTCCATCTTTCTGAACTGTAGAGATATGTCCATCTTTATGAACTGTAGAGATATGTCCATCTTTTCTGAACTGTAGGGATATGTCCATCTTTCTGAACTGTAGAGATATGTCCATCTTTCTGAACTGTAGAGATATGTCCATCTTTATGAACTGTAGAGATATGTCCATCTTTGTGAACTGTAGAGATATGTCCATCTTAATAAACTGTAAATGTCTTTAATGGTTCTTAGACAACTTTCAATTGAAATGCATTGATATTATAAGGGAATATGACAGCTTAAGCCCTCCTGCTTGTGGAATTTTCATTATATTTTCCTTAAAAACTGTACCAAATTTATTTTAAATCTTGATTTAAAATTTTTTTACAGTGTGAAGCTTTTAAATATTTTGCGTTGGCTTTTTTCTTTAAAAAAAAAATTATTTAAACTTGGTTCAAATATTATCTTACTAATGATTAATTTACTAACCTTTCCACCTTTCTTCGTTCAAGCTTGATCGATATGTTGATCATTTATTACAGGGTTAACAACATTTAAAATGTATGACCTGGTAGCGATTTCTAAATTTCAGTTTAAAAGTTCCATGGTAATTTGTGAGGGGTTTAAAACGAGCTATTTGTATAGCGTACTTTGGGAGCAAGAGAAACTCCAAGCGGAGTGTAGAATAGAGAGTCGGAGTCTAACTTCTGCACTTGTCCGCCCCCTAAATTGCAGCGGTCAGCCCGAGCAAGTAACGAGGCCGCTGCATACTTCCAGCTACCGTTACTTACTTTCAGCGGCTGCATTTACTTCAGACGTGTGACAGTAATGCCTCGCCAAATAGGCGAATCTCCTTTCAGTTTGGAGCTCTTAAACTACTCTGTAACTATTAATCTTTAATCTATTAATCAACGAAGAGTTGTATGCATGCTCAATATTTGTGTGCCACATATGAGAAATCGCTAAGACAAGGCCTATTGAGATCTTTTATAACACAATCGAAGTTATATTGATGTTGGGCTCAGGAAAATGGGGAACAAGCAGAAATAAGCGTAGATTTTCTTTGGGTCCAATATAAGAAAAATGTCTATGGCAAAACCTTTTGGAAACTGTTAGTGCACCATCGAAGCGAAATTTGCTGATTTTAGGAGAAATGGTAAATCAGCTGTAAAAAGCTATAGACAAAGATTTTGTTTTTGCAATCTATAGAAAATCACAAGATTTGGCATTTTGGAAACTGTCCCTATATTAAGATAAGATAAGTGTGTGATATAATGAAAACTCTCGCTTACGCTTTAGGCACTTTTTTTTTTTTTTTTATTTGCGTGTTAGCCTTCCATTCAACCACTTAGGGTCATGGAGGAAGGGCTATCTACAGGTTTCCATCCCATTTTAAACACCCATGGCTCAGGACAAGCTTCTATATTATAAATAAAAGATTGACCTGGGGGGGATTTGAACCCGCGGCGTCAGGATTGCGAGCCCGTACGGATCCCCTGAGCTAGCCTGGCGCCCCTGCTTTAGGCACTTTATATTGCAGCATATCTAGTAGTGTCAAAAGTGTACATTATTTAAGAAAAACACTCACTCATAACCCGCAAAGAAATTATGTTTTTTTTTTTAAAGCCCTTATGTTCTGTTCTGAAAGAAATTGTTTTCAGTCGATTCTCGCTAATTTCAGCAGCTCTGCCTGCTCTCCTGGTTTCAGTAGCAAGTGGGACTTTTCACTATTATGAGCGTTCGTGTTCATTCCTTTCGCACATGAAGAAGCTCTTGAATTTTTGCTCTGAGGCGAGGGGGATCTTGCGGACTGGTTCGGGTCCTAATATGGACTGCCTTAACGCTCATATCGGTCTCCTGGTTCTTCGCCCCAGTGCCGATTTCACTTGATTTTTTTTTAGAAGCCAGTTCATGAAGCTTTTACTACTATCTTGTATCCTGGAACATATCTGTCTCCATGCTTCGAAACTGGGGTTTGTCACATACTCTGTTATCGTGAAAAATGGCAATAGTTATTTACCATTTTTCTTTTAATATCCTTTAGAAGCTCCAACGAGTATCCAAGACTCATTCAAATCACATCCCAATATTGAAGTTCCTATTAAATTTAATGTGGTGCTAATATAAACTGCGATTTCTTTTTCATTGCTTTCAGGAAACTTGCAGTTTAAAAATGATCATTCGTTATTGTTTCGACAAAAACTATTCGAATAAGTTATTGAATTCTGTATTTAACAAATTTACTTGAGACGGCAGCCAAATATGTAAAACAAGTGTTATTGAGTCGTGGTCGCTTAGAAAATACCCGCGAACTCGTACTTTTAAGTATATTTATTGCTCCAATAGTGTGAATGTGAAGCACCTCTGCATCACTTTCTTTGGCATAAAAGTTGTTAAAGTATTAGTTTCATTATTATTATAAGGATTTTTGAATTCTAAGGTTTTAATCTACTAGATTAGAAAATATTCCACAGAAAATAGAATTTCTTTCAATCGAATCATAACTTGCATGAGAAGTTTTTAAAAATGTGTGGCACATATAAATGGCAAAGCGTGGGAATGGGATATTTTGGAGAAATGCTAAATTAATAGAGGAAAAATAATTGCTCACTACCTCGAAATGGGTGCATTGATTGATTTATGGTCCAGCAGTGCATTAAATTTTATTCAGAATCCGGTCTCTTGCAGAAAACTTTCTCAGAACCAGCAGATTTGGAGTCCCTCTAAGAATATGTATTGCATACAGAGATGTATGCAGAAAACAAAACAGAATAAGTCCACTCACCTGTTTTAAATAATTAAATATATA
>KZ807081.1:376593-393265 GCA_000696205.2 Oncopeltus fasciatus
TCCCACTCCCCCTCACCATCACCCTCTCCATCCCCCTCCCCTTATTTGGAGGAAATATAATTATCTTCCAATTAAAGTCATGTTCGCCTCAAATATAGTATAATTATTTCATTCCTATACAACTCTTTGGAATATAGTAATTTTCAATTATTATGGACTTGGAAGATCACATGGTGCCTTAATCAAATTTATAAAATATTAACTTTATCTCTAAAATATTTAAATATTTTTCTTAGAGAAAAAAACATTTTCTCTTATCTTTTAATATACTGAGTCAGTTTAGTTGTGTAGTTTAGATATTAGTTAGATAAATGCGCCAGAACAAGGTCGAAAAACATAAGTTTGGGTCCCCCTGTGTTAATAATTTTTTCTTTAAAAAATAATTGTATAGAATGAATTTGGAGGTAACTTTTTGACATAATTCCTGAAAATCCTATCCTCATAATTATTGAATATTATTTTAATGTCATGGTTAATAATTTAAAATATATTTCAATTATACTTTTAATTACCAAATTTAGTTTTACTTAATGTATGGAAAATCAATTATATGAAATAAATATAATTGTTATCGGTAGTACGTATTGGAAATAAATATCGTTATCTATATCAAGGATAAGTACAATTATTTTACTTATTAGTTTTAATGTGATAGAAATCATTTGAATGTTTACAAATGTTAGTCTTATTAACTATACATAAAGTCTTAAATAGTAGTCGATGCGAAAAAATAAAATACAAATTTTGGCTTCTCCTTTGTATAACCTAAATTCCTAGCTTGGTGGAACTTTAATAGATTGATTTCCGTAGGAGACAAATAAATAAGCAATTATTTCACGAGCGTTTATTAATGATATGGTCTAATTAGCTTTGATACTTGTTAAAAATTATTATTTGCTGCAAATTTATCAATTTGTACAATTTATAAAACTTTTTTAGCTCCTTTAAAGTTATGCATTTCTTCCCCGGATGAATTTAATTTAACGGCATAAGCTTCTAGTGTAATTTATATTCGCCTAGAGGGGTAATTTGCATCAATTTGATACAATCCTTCACCGGAAGGGAAGGAATCAAACCTAATTTATGTTCTAGATAGGCCCCTCTCCTATATGTATCCAGGGTCAAGCAGCAGGATACTACTTCTCAACACGTGCAATATGCATACAGAAGAAGCCTTAAATTTTGCCGATGTGTACCAGAATAAAGTATAATGACACAACTGCTCATGCATGCAATATGCATAAAAAAGGAGACGTAAGATTTCGACCTTGTGTACCAGAACCAAGTACATTTACACTATTGCTCAATATATGGAGAAAGAGTCGCATTACTGAGACCACGTTTGCTATATTAAAAATGAGAACTTATTTATTTCTTTACATATTATATGAAAGCAGGAAAAATCGCATAATCCTTTGGCTCGATACTAACTAAGGTGTAAATTGGAGTCTCAATGTACTAGGCTCAAGGATGAGGGCAACATGTTAAGGAGGAAGGACGGTGTTACACAGATAATCACAATATTTAGCTCAAGTCCATCGAAGTCGAGAGGTAAGAATCGGATGTTTATCTTTTTTTTACACTCTCATATAGGGCGTAGTCTATTTTTTCTTAATCGTGGAGTTAAACTTTTGCTTAAGTGTACTCATAACTAAGCATGTCTTTTAAATAATTTATCGCTCAACATTTTAACATAACACTAGAAATTAAAGGATGTTAAGGTTTGTTTTTGTTTTTTGTGGGGGGGGAGGGGTATATAAAATAGGCAGTATCGAAAATCATGATAATTATTGAAAATTTAATTATAATTTTCTTATTATTGAGGTAACATTTAGTTTTATTTCTCTTTCTAATGTACATAGGTTTTTCATTGTTTTTATTCACTATATCAGTGAATTATAGCAGTATGGGCAGTCGAGAGAATCAAGGTCGGAGCTTAGAACAGAAGGGAATCAAGTCCCCACTCCCTTGTGATCAGTTATTGCAGTTGAGGAACTCGTGACTTAACACAGCAGGGAATCAAGTCCCCTCTCTCCCGCGATCAGTATTGGCAGTCATGGGGGTCGAGGCTTAACACAGGAGGGAATCAAGTCCCCTCTCTCTCGTTAGCAGTAGTGGCAGTCGAGGATCTCGTAACTTAGCAAATCAGAGAATCAAGTCCCCTCTGTCTCGTGTGCAGTATTGGCAATCGAGAAGGTCAGAGCTTAGCACAGCAGGGAATCAAGTCTCCCCTCCCTCCCGTGAGCAGTATGGGCAGTCCAGAAACTCGTAGCTTAGCATAGCAGGGAATCAAGTCCCCTCTTTCTCTTCTGTAGGCAGTATTGACAGTCGAGGAGGTCGGACCTTAGCACAGCAGGGAATCAAGTCTCCACTCTTTCGTGAGCAGTAGTGGCAGTCGAGGATTTCGAAGCTTAGCTCAGAAGAGAATCAATTCCCCTCTCTCTCGTGTCCAGTAGAGGCAGACGAGAAACTTGTAGCTTTGCACAGCAGGAAATCAAGTCCCCTCTCTCTCGTTAGCACTAATGGCAGTCGAGGAACTACTAGTTGTGCACAGAAGGGAATCAAATCCCCTCTCTCTTGTGATCAGTAATGGCAGTCGAGGAACTCGTGATTTTGCACAGATCGGAATCAAGTCCCCTCTCTTTCCCGTGGGCAGTATGGGCAGTCATGGAGGTCGAGGCTTAACACAGCAGGAAATCAAGCCCCCTCCCTCTCGTGAGAAGTAGTGGCAGTCGAGGAACTTGTAGCTTACCACAGCAGGGAATCAAGTTCCTTCGCTTCCGTAAGCAGTATTGGCAGTCATGGAGGATTTCCTTCTTCGGGAGGTCGGACCTTTGCACAGCAGGGAATCCAAGTCTCCAATCTTTTGTGAGCAGTAGTGGCAGTCGAGGGACTCGTAGCTTAGCTCGGAAGAGAATCAATTCCCCTCTCTCCCGTTGAGAGGAGTCCCGAATTGCAGCAGTCGTGCAACTCGTGGGTTCGCACAGGTAGGAATCAAGTCCCTTTCTCTCTCTCTTTCCTGTAGGCAGTATTGGCAGTCGATGAGGTCGGGGCTTAGATCAGCAGAGAATCAAGTCTCCTCTCTCCAGAAGTGGTAGTCGAAGAACTCGTAGTTGTGCACAGCAGGGATTCAAGTCCCGTTTCTTCCGTGAGCAGTATTGTCAGTCGATGAGGTCGGAGCTTAGCATAGCAGGTAATCAAGTCCCCTCTCTTTCCCGTGGGCAATATTGGCTTTCGAGGAGGTCAGGACTCATCACAGAATTCAAGTCCCCTCTCTCTTTCGACAGCAGTGGCAGTCGAGGAACTCGTAGATTAGCGCAGAAGGGAACCAAATCCCATTTTTCTTGTTATCAGTAATGGCAGTCGAGGAACTTTAATGATATCCCTATCTTATATTCCGACTGCGCCATGTACCTGGGCTTTCATCTTTACTCCCGTCTAACATGGAACACACATACAAAAATCAAAAGACAGGTACTAAATAGGAGATTTGAACAACTTTACAAGCTGTTAAACCGCAAGTCAACTATAACTGTGACTAACAAACTCACTCTTTATAAGACGTTAACTGAGACCTATCTGGACGTATGGAGTCAAACTGCGGGGAAGTACTAAACCGTCCAACATCCAAAGAATACAGTCCTTCCAAATCCAAAATCCTCAGAATCATAGTTGATGCACCCTATTACGTCGCAAACTCTTTACTTCATAATGACCTTGGAATCCCTTTAGTTAAAGACGTCATCGAAACCCGTTTTAATAAATTCCTCTCTGATCTTTCCATGCATCCCAATCCTTCAGCTGTCCTAATAATTCACCACCCCGCCTGAATAGGAAATGGCCACGTGACCTTTTCATTGCCAACACTTCCTAATAATAATTAAAAATAAGAAAAGAATCAAACAATTGAAAATATATACTGGAATTAGGCACCTTCTCAATCAAGAGAAGTTCACGCTAATTGAAATATTTATGTATTACAGTCGTTGTTTGTTTTTGTATATGTTTTAATATTAATTTATATTTTACATTATTATTTTATTTTTACATATTTATTATATATTTTGAGAGCACATTGCATGCTGTGCAGGAAAAAAAAACAACGTTATTTTGTTTAATAACACAATCCCTCTGTAATGTAGAAACAAACTGGGTATACACAATCCCTCTGTAGTGTATCATTTGCATCATCTCGATTGTCTGAGACATGGGCATCATTTTACTTTGTAGAATTAAATTAAATATATTTAATAAACTGTGTGTCTAAGCTAGAGTCATATTTTATAAAATTCATAACTTGTCCCTTCTGGTACAGTCGCTTTCCTGGATTTCAGACAACTCCTTATCAATCACTTAGGCTTAGGATGGGAGGGGCTATCTATAGGTTGACACCCCACTCTAAACATCCATGGCTCAGAACAAGTTTTTATTTAAAGTTAAATCGGCGGGATTTGAACCCGCTGCGTTATGATTACAAGAACCGAACGGATCCCTTGAGCTACCCTTGCGCCCCCCCCCCCCTTTTTTTCTTCTTTAAAATGAATATACGATGTTTCAGATATTGATAGCCTTCTTGTAATTGACACAAAGCAGTGTGAATTGACAGCCTTTCCTCACAATTTGTGAAGTAGACATTCTTCATTCTCATCATGGCTATCAGTTCAATTTAAAAAAGAGCGAACATTTTCCATTCTGCATTATACCGCTCCTGTGTTTTGAGGCACACTACGGTAGCAAAAGAGAAGCTACGGAGCATTTAGGCATCTGAGCATCCCAAAGAGACTTTTAAGGTCTTAAAAATGACCTTGAGCATGTTGATCAAGTGAAGGGTGACAGGTCCGTCAGGGGTTTTTTTAAATGTTACCGTTCAGTGGGGATTTTTTACATTTAGTTGCCCCCAGAAAAATCAGTCACTCGAATCCAAATAGATCGAATACAAATGATTGTAAACAGATCTGTACAATTCCTGCCTTAAGCAAACGACATTCACGTGGCACCAAATATTTTATTTACTAGAAAAATATTATTATATTCATTTATTATTTACATATTATATGAAAGCNAAATCAGTCACTCGAATCCAAATAGATCGAATACAAATGATTGTAAACAGATCTGTACAATTCCTGCCTTAAGCAAACGACATTCACGTGGCACCAAATATTTTATTTACTAGAAAAATATTATTATATTCATTTATTATTTAAATGTATTTGAAATTACTCACATTTTTTTTTGCTTCATTATATTAATTTATTTACTTTTTATTTTTATTTTAGAGTTACTGCTGGAAAAACTTCTGGATATAAAAACGAATTCAATCAAGGTATATAATTTTACATTCTTTTATTTATTTTAAACATTCCTTCAAACATGTGGCTTTATAACACATTATAAAATTTGTTAAAAAACCTGATTATATTTCTCTTTTCTTTGTATTTCTAAATATAATTACACACACACAATTAATGAAGGTAGATTTTGAGCAAAAGACGAAACCCCTGAAATCCTTTTACAATGTTATACCACTTATTAAATGAAGAAGTAAAGTGAATATCATAGGAGAGGAGCACGACCTTGCTCGGCTTCGTTCATTGAAATCTTTTAGTACCTGATCTCGGGTGTGCTAAGAGAAAAACGTTTATCTGTGGGAATCATTACGTTATTATATCTAAGTTCTAATTCAAATACATTGAAAATCATTAGTTTATGTCACAAATAATCTTAACGCACTCACACACGCACACACACACACACACACACACACACACACACACACGATAGCAAGATGNTATATATATATATATATAAGCTTTAGAATGGATATTTCAGTCAGTTAACCGCATCTCACCTTTAGTGCTGCGTAAAAAACTAGTAAAGAACACTTAAAATGACGCGTCGTAGCGTACCTGTATTTCCCTCTGTGGTATTTGTTTTAGTTTCTTCTAATATAAAACTTTTGGATGAGTACGCTCTTATTTATGGGGAGGAGTCTTCTATCCTTTTCTATCTTCTATGGATTGAATGTTGAATCATACCCACATTCCTCGTTGGTAGGAATTACTCAAATGTCAATTTATGTACGCCAGCTTTGGATGTGTTTCCAAGCATCGTTTTGAATATGTATTTAGAATGAATAGTTTAGACAATTGCCTTCGAGGATTGGAAGGGGGATGTAAAAAGTTCATATTTTTGACATTAAACGTAGAACCTAGCATAAATGAATGCATTAAATTTGTTTACTAAATATTCTATTTAATATTTAGAGTTGAAGCCAACGTATAAAAATCAAACGACAAGAAGTCAACAGACGCTACGGACTCTTATACAGACTTATAAACAGGCGTTCACAGCTCACAACAGAGAATAAACTGACTCTCTATAAAACACTAATACGACCGATCTGGACATACTGTGCAGAACTCTGGGGTGCCGCTAAGCCTTCCAACATCCAACGAATTCAATCCTTCCAATCCAAAATCCTAAGAGTTATTGCAAATGCTCCATACTACGTCTCGAACTCTACCCTACATCAAGATTATAATATCCCATTCGTCCAAGACTTTATCTCCACTCGCTTCATGCTCCTCAACTGTAAACTCCAATTTCACCCTAATCCATATGCCCACTCCCTGTCATCGGACTCCAACCCCTATGATCCACCCCGACGACTAAAAAGAAGATGGTCCCGTGACCTCCTGGGGACATAATCTGTAAATAATTTGAGAGTGGTGTCATTGGTCCCCTTCTCTCCTCGTGTGATTGATATTGTATGTCTTTTTTTTTTTCCTCTAATTCATTGTGTTGATCAAATTACAAAATGTTTTAATTTAACAGAATGTAATAAATAAATAAATGTTTTTAAAAAAAATATTTAGAGTGAATGTTTTAGACAATGAAGCTCGGTGGGGTTTTTCTTCCTACCTTTCATTCATTGTTCCTTTCTGCGAAGTCTCGGTGGGGTTAAGTGAGGAAAATACTATACGTTTTTCCCCGGTGAGTTTAACTATAGTTTTTGCGTAATTTCAAAACAGAAGTGATAATGAGTTATTTGAAATTCCTTGGACATGATGTGCTGTCTGAGTGGGTGTTCCTTCTCTACCATCTTTGCTAAGGATTGCAAGCATTCTAATAATCGTTATTTTGAATTGAATGAAGCAAGGTTGAGAGTGGGCGTACAGTGATCGAGAGATATGTAGTACCATCGGGTTCCCGAAGAATGCACGGTATGTTTATTTTCTTCTCTATGTGAGAAGTACCAGAGAACCAGAAGTATTCCATTTCAAATCTACCTTAATGAGAGTAATTGAATGAAATAAATAGAATCACTGTTACTGATTGTGATAGTGAGGACCTTTATACTCTCCCATCCTATATTAGCCTGAAATATCTTAAGTGAGAGGAAGTATTGTAATTAATCAAAAAGAGGATGCTGTTTTAATTGTCCCTAGTTTTTCTTCCTTTACTCTTAACGTAAAATTTGTAAACGGTTCTTAGAGAAATTCATTAAGTAGTTTTCTCTTGTTCCTTTGTGTAGAACTGGTGTACCCTCGTCAACGATTGTTAAAGTTATAAGGGTTTGAAAGTTTATATCTCTCTTAATTGCTCTTTATTACAATTATAATAAGAAGTTTTATTAGTTGTGTTAAAAATAATCAAATTAGCTTTTAAATTCCATATAATAACTCAGATTCCCTTTAAAAATGCTTATTATTATTTAATATCAAGTTATTCTTTAAAGACTTGTCTTGCAAGTTCTAATTCACCGACCGCATACCATCAGTATTACCTAGTCTTTCGACAGAGAAGCGCATATCGTAGCATTTGATTATCTCAGTTCTGTGCAGAATGTCTCATAATAGACTTATCTCTTCTAATTAAATAAAATAGAATCTGTTCGGCATTTTGATGACTGCGAAAAGGTGACATATACCAAGGCAAAGTCCAACATGTTTTTTGCAAGTGTTCGGATTCTGTAGTGATGATCGCAGTACTTTAAGTAGCACGGAGCCCAGCGTGCCGTCACGTAGCGATCTGTCCATCCCGGACCGCTAAGTCTACTCGCTTTGCCAGCTTTCTCCCGACCATCGGCCGACAGCAGTCATTTGGTCAAATCATCCAAGCCCTCAGAAGGTGAAACTCACTTTGGGAAACTCACTGGTTGCGTCACATTCACCATCATTTACTGTACTCATTCCTCTTTTAATGAATTTTGAAAGAACGGAGTGATTGAAATTAAAGATTTTTTTTTGTTTTATTATTTTTATCGTACCTACTCACAAGATACCAAAAAAAAACTTGGTCACTAACATCTCTGTGTGTTTTCGTGCGTGCGTGTGTGTGTGTGTGAACGCTCTAGTTATTACATTAATGGGATTCGGCATATTTCGTTTTAATAAAAGAAAGGCTGCGATCATCGATGAGTAATATGATTGTCGTTTACTCACGACATAATAATTAAGAGGAAAAGAGGGAGAGATCTATGAATGATTAATCACTGAAAAATACATTTATTTCAAGTGCCACTCCATTAAACTGAGAACATAGGACTTGCACAATACTGTGCACGGTTTCGCCCATACCTCATACATAAGTAGTCTCATCGACATAAGTCGTGTCAGGTATCACGCGCAACTAACCAAGACAACGGACGATGACGATTTAAAAGAAGTCTAAACGGCCAATGGATTTTCTTAAGCTAGAGCTTTGAGCCAAACCACTTTTTTTCGTTCTTCTTTTCCTCATGTATTTACATTCTTTCTTATCTAACATGTAAAATTTGGTCGTTTATAGTTACTATCTACTAGAAATGGAATAAAGATTGTTGCTTCAGTTTTATTAGAAAAACCAATGATGTGGTTTTATTTCATTCATAAAGATGTTTATATCGTTTTAACAACTCGCATCGACAAAAACAATTTCTGAGGTAATTAGAGCTACAGATACTGTATCAAAAACCTGTCCGGCACATTGATGACTATTTTGATAGATTGTATTAAAAGTTAGTCAGTCATCTTTCGGTCTTCATCGTACTTCGAGTTTTCAGGAGTTTCTAAATAAAAATTACTTTTGAAGAAAGAATAGCAATAGCAGTCCTCAATAGCAATAGCAATAGCAATCCTCAATAACAATAGCAAATAGCAATAGCAATAGCAATAGCAATCCTCAATAGCAATAGCAGTCCCTCAATAGTAATAGCAATCCTCAATAGCAATGGATCCAATAGGATCTGAAGTTTAGAGGAGCTACTGATATGAGAGAGTAGGAAGTTCCGCAAGGAAGCTGCTGGGGAGAGAAAGAAACGACTAAAATTAGGCTTTGAGAGTGTGCTTAGATGTTAGAGGATCGAAAGCGGGTGGTACGAGTATGAACCGAGCATCTTAAGGTAAGAAGAGCTACGGATATAGGAGTGAAGGGAGTACAGCAAGGAAGCTGCTAGGAAGAGAAAGGAGCGACTACAGGTGACAGGACTATAGGAGGGAGCATGGCTGTCAGAGGATCGGGAGCGGGTGGTACGAGTATGAACTGAGGATCTAAATCTTAGAAGAGCTACGAATATAGGAGTGAACTCCCTTTACAGTGAAGCTGCTAGGGAAAGATAGGAACCACTAATGGTGACAGTACCAATTAATGCTGACTTAAAAGAATTATTCAGTTAGAACGATTTCATAATCAAACATTAATTATTATTCTATTTAATCAGATCAGTTTTAACTAAACTTATGAAAAAGCATTTTCAGACTCTCTTCACTCCTCGCTGACGAAGGATGAGAAGTCTCCACGAAAATTTTACTCATTGTATTTTTTTCCTTTTGTGCGTTCATAACACTCTTCCTGTTTATTATATACATCGCAGCCGCGAGGGTTTCGTTGTCTTTATATAGAAGATTTTTAGTTGACGCCTAGTTTGATGTTCCTACATAAAATGAACAATATCGATGAAGCTAATTTTCTTCCACAGTTCCTGATGATATGTTAATATTTTCTATTCCAAAACCTATTCTATGTTTATTATTTTCTAAAATGCGTGCTGAATTCCGATTTTCCTGTCTCCAACATGTTAATTAATCCTTACTCCAGTTATTTTTCTGCTGCCATAAATCCATACTGAAAAATGATTGAAAATGAAAAAAAAGTTGAATTCTTAGAATCATAGTTGATGCACCCTATTACGTCGCAAACTCCTGCTCTCCCTTACAACGACAATAGATACTCGAAACCTTTGAAATGTGTACTAAGTACCGACATGTATACAATTTTTTTTATTTATTATATAACAAATCCATTTGATATTTAAACTGACTCAACTACTTCCTATAATTAAGCCAACCGAGTTAAATGATCAATAAAGAAAACTACAACCTAAAATTAATTTAAGTTGTTTTAGTTTTAGACATCAAACATAATTTCGTTATAACGTGTACATAAGTAAGTTTACATCGTCATATTCGATGATTTCGTTCACTTTAATATGACAACTACAGATCAAATATATTCTATAAAAAGATAATTTTCTGTAACTATTATTCTTCAACATTTTTATGAAAAGACTCGTAATTAGTGGGTGAAAAGAAACTGTTGGATAATCTTAACCTTTTACTGTTTTCTCTTACCTTCTACAGGTAAGGATTTCGAGATATACACTGTTTGTGTTGCGTTAGTGGGTTGTGTCAATTGTCGATGACAGATTCGCCTGGCATATTGAAGACATGGGAACTCGGCTTATTTGAGAAAGGAATGCAACATTCTTGTTCGCCCGAGAAGAAAGGCGAGCTTTTCTCCTCTGCTTTATTTAACCGTCGGGGGAAAAAGCCCCTTACAATGTATAACAGGGAATTAGGAATACTGCTGAAAGGAGGGGTGTAATGGCTTGGTAGAGCAGACTATGCAGGAGGCGCAGTATCTCAGTCTAATCCTATGTGGGATCTGAGGGAAGAGACACACACTCCAGTCATATGAGGCGGAGGGAGTATGAGCTATGCTTTCTGCAGATAACTCTGTTTGTTCTCCTGACTGTAATGGCTTGGTAGAGGCAGGAGGCGCGGTATCTCAGTCTAATCCTATATGGGATCTGAGGGAAGGGACACACACTCCAGTCATATGAGGCGGAGGGAGTATGAGCTATGCTTTCTGCAGATAACTCTGTTTGTTCTCCTGACTGTAATGGCTTGGTAGAGCAGACTATGCAGGAGGCGCAGTATCTCAGTCTAATCCTATGTGGGATCTGAGGGAAGGGACACACACTCCAGTCATATGAGGCGAAGGGAGTATGAGCGATGCTTTCCGCAGATAACTCTGTTTGTTCTCCTGACTGTAATGGCTTGGTAGAGCAGACTATGCAGGAGGCGCGGTATCTCAGTCTAATCCTATATGGGATCTGAGGGAAGGGACACACACTCCAGTCATATGAGGCGGAGGGAGTATGAGCTATGCTTTCTGCCTGTTTGTTCTCCTGACTGTAATGGCTTGGTAGAGCAGACTATGCAGGAGGCGCGGTATCTCAGTCTAATCCTATATGGGATCTGAGGGAAGGGACACACACTCCAGTCATATGAGGCGGAGGGAGTATGAGCGATGCTTTCCGCAGATAACTCTGTTTGTCCTTCCACTTCCCTCCAGACTTCTGCTGGCCGGGGATCTTGACGATTCGCGCCCGTCTTCTACAACCACTACATTTAATGGTTTTTTCCTCCCAAGGGTCTTTGTCGCCACATTCTATTATGTTTGGACTTTTGCCGTCTCTACTTTCATATCCTTAACCTCTTAAATTTACACAGTTCCTCATAACAGGATAACACAGTTCATAATAATGTGAAGTCCGTTATGCAGGAGCTAAGTAAACAAATACGAAGCATCCCCCCCCCCCTCCCCGAAAAGTGTTTTACAAAGAAACGAACAATTACTTTGATTCTACATGTTGTAGATATTTTATAAAATACCTAATAAATCGTAAACAAGGTTGGCGCTTTATGGTCAGGGTATTAAAACCTATTAGCAACAGTTTTTAATGTCCTCAATGTTTTCTGAAAAATGGACTAGAGTATAAATGTTTCGATGCACATTGTCCTAAAAATACTCAACATAAAAAAATGTGTGTTTTATTTATTAATTTTGGATGCCCTGAACTACACGCCTTCTTCAGGGCAGTAATGATTACGAAGTGGATCAGCAACGTACACAGTGTTGTATAAGTTACAGTGGGTGTTGAATGAATCAGTTGTGCGCATTTGTGCGTGTGTGTGTGTATTAAAAAACTCTAAATGAAAACGAAACACTCGCCACCGTTATGAATTTAATTTTTAACTAATAGAAGGATAATTAAAAGTTAAATAACAACATAAGACAGAACGCACAAAGACTGATAAAGTTTTATAAAAACAAGTTTCCTTTCGTCAGAGAAGAGAACTCACTTCATGTAAAATCACAGTTCACTTAAGCTTCTCACTGTCGTGGTTTACCTTAAAAGTGTGTATGTTAATAAAGTTATGCTAATGTTTGTCTTCTACGCATGCTCCGACAGTGGCTTGTTATTGTGTACTATTATCTATACTAATTACATGTTCTTTAACTATTTTTCTTATCAATTGGTGTAGGTTCAACATGCCTTAACTACATACATTGCATTCTAATAACATCTATTATTACCAAATAACATAGATACAAAGTACATCTATACTTTGTATCTATGTTTTTTATATTTCAATTTTAATTTACCAATTTTTTTTTTTTTTTTTCCATTTCTCCATAATATTTGACCAAATTATTGAACTTATTCCCTTATTAAGAAAAACATATGAAGAACAAAATTAGTGTATAATGGATTTTTATAACAATAATATGCAATCATATTTTCCAAAACAATTTAAAAAACGCGTATTATGAAAGTAATTTAAGAATGTAATTTCGACTGTAAGGCAATGTAGATACCAAATTCAGTGATTAGGCTTTCTATTAAAAAATTAAATTCTATTTTAGTTGACATTGGATAAGACGGGGAGGGGGGGTTAGAGGGAGGCCGGGAGACCAAAGTTTGTAATCGTAATATCTTCGTTCCTATATGAGTTAAGAAAAAGTTTAATACATATAACAGGTGTAAAATGGAATTTTATAAAGTTTATATTCAACGACTTTATTTATGAAAAACGCATATTAAGGAAGACATTTACGAATGTAGCTACGAGGGGTGAGCAATTGCCCCATTCTATCTTCCCGAAAATTGTCTAAAGAAAATTTTATGGAACAGACAATGAGAGCATTGTTCTCTACGGCTTTTTAATTAAATTTCTTCCCATACTCTAATTTATATTCATCTTTAATAAAAAATGGGATATCTGCTTGGATTACGCAGCTTCAGCTTGTAGGATTTTTTATTTATTAATTTTATTTAACCTGATCTATTGTAATAAAAAGTTTAAACCAAATAAAATAAACACAAAATACTTTATCGACTCAATAGAATGTAATGATTGCAAACAAATATATCTTGGGGATCAAAGCAGTTACTTAGAAAATAAGAAGCTGTTTCGTTAGTAAGGAGAGTAACGATGAATTTTAAAAAGTGTTTCATGGCAAATATAAAATAAGTAATAAACCTGTTTGAAATGAGTAAGTAATGTATAAGAAGAATTTAGTATTAACTATGCAACCACGAGTACTATTGGTGTCTATACACTAGATGTATAGATCTCCGAGAAATAAGGTTATTTTACACAGATTTAAAAGACACAGGGCAGGTAAACTAACTTTCTAAACTTATATAACTTTAAGTTATAAATTTATTATATTCTAAATATTGTTTACTATTTAAGACATTCCTGAACAATTTTTTTTTCCTTAAAAATATCAGTTTATAAATATCAATATGTTTCTAATGATAACACTTAGATGAACATAGGTTAAAATATATTCTACTCTTTCTTACTAAAATTCTTTAGGGTTTATTATGTTATTTATTACAGATATTAATTAATGAGTTTATCTTTGAAATGTATTATTTGTGATAAATTATAGCTTATATAAAAGCTACTTTTTGCTTTATGCATAATTTTGTGAATTGTAAAGGTCTCTAATATAAGATTATTGAGGACAGAGGTAGGATAATTGTCTGGCTGCAAAATCTATATTGACCATATAAACAAAATTATTACTTTCCTTGCGACACAAATTAATATGAATCTCCCGTGTACATTTTCAGGGGACATATGTGTAGTTTGAAACGGTGCTCTATACTTTAAAAAAAATTTAACCATCGCAAGACTGAATAAAAAAGCCACTCTTTATTTGTTCAAATATATGTTAATTTAAATGGTTTCATATTGTAAAAAAAAAAAATTTTAGTGGTGAAATTTCACTTGAAGAACGATTATACACATCATAATACGTCTATGACATCTTGATAAGTGTTAAATTTTATAATGGATTAATTGAGTACGGTTAATACGATATTGCAATAAAATTCTCTGGAGGGTAAATAGCAAGAGTGGTAAAAAATATCGGAATAAAATTTTATTATTTAACGTATTAAATATTTGGAAGTGATTTCCAGAAGGAAAACGAGAAATTGAGGGCATCGAAAAGATTTAAATGTCTTCAGATATTAAAACAAAAAAAAATGTAGATTTCAGCAAAGTCTCTTAACTGTGAGAACGTCCCTCATATAAGAACTGCGTACACTAAGCGAATTTCTAAGTATGGTAATTAATAAATACTTTCATATAACATAAATATTAATTTAGATGTGGTGTATTATCTCACGTAAATTTTAAACAATTAATGCGAGGGAATTGGATAAAAAATCTATCTGTCCCTGCCAGGACTCGAACCAGACAATGTCAGCTCCTTCGAGCATAAGACGATTTATTCGTCTTTCTCGTAGGTTAGGCTCCCGCTATTCTGTTGAGAATTTAATAAGGTCTGGCTAGCCCCGGTGGTGCAAATGGTAGCATACTGGCCAGGAAAGCAGGAGAACCAGGTTCGAGTCCTGTCTGGGACAGATAGAATTTTTATTCTATTCCCTCGCATTAATTGTTTAAAACTTTCATATAACATTTAATTTCCAAGCCATACAAACCTGCACTCCGATTCTTTCGATTTTGCTCAATAACTCAATTTTCGCTTAAATGTGCCATTCCAAATTTCATTGAAAATTTCGGCTTCTGTACTACTAAAAAAATACTAATTTCTAATTGTTATATTCGCTGTGTAACTCCTAAAATATTTCTTTTACGGGCTCTGGAAGCAATTCTACACAGAAATAAAGTTAATAATAATTTAAAAGTGAAGCATATTTAAAAATATTGTATAGTCATATGAAGTTTGTTTAAAATTGTAATTATTCATTTTTTAATATTCATCCACCGTTTTCAATGACTTAAAGCTTAAAAAAAAAGTTATAGTTGAATCGTATTTCAGAATAACAATGAGTTTTGGAGTTTTTAGACCCCCCCCCTTATCAAAGAAAGCTAAAATTCTTAAGACGAGTAAAATAAAAAATCTTGAAAGGCTGGAAGTAGTGGGGGTAAAACGTTCCCTTACAGAAGGGAGACCTCCGAACGAGAAGGAACAACTGGAGATCCCAGGGGGGTCTCAACCCCCATCTATTCTGAAAATGTTTAATTCCATGATGTTTTACTTTCTTACAAATTTAAAAACATATTTTATTATGTGTTTTTCTATTATATTAAAATTTATATTTGTAAGATAAGTTGCATAAAATTAAGTAACAATGTGAGTTTAAGAAGCATCTACAAATAGTGGAAGTACAATAAACACTCTCAAATAAATAAAAAAAAGTGTCACGCAAGAGTTGCGTAAATTATGTATATTATAGTTGATGAATGTTTCTATCAACTTTTCATGTCATATGATCCCAACACTTATAAAATATATCTTTTGTCAATAAATAAATTTAAGTTGAATTTATTTTGTTGCCTTAAACTAAATATTACGCCCCCCCCCACACCTTTTTTGAACTTGACGATAAAGGTAATCACGTACTCCCATTCTCTGTCTGTAGGCTGTAGAGAGATTTATATTAATATATTCGGTTTCGGAATTTATATTTGTCTGCTATTTCTGATTCCAATCGTTGTGGATTCGAAACTTTTTTTTACTCTTCATGGCGTTAACGCGATAGCCTGCTGAAAGGCTTGTCTGTGGTAAGGAACAGCGTTAGTAGGGGGAGTAACAGGAGTAAGTTTGTAGCCCAGCATGCGAGCAGGTGTGTATTGCTGGCCGACATTGTCTGCCTCCTCAGCTCTGTGTAGTACACAAGTACAGGCATACTCAGTGAATGTGCAAGTGATTAGTTGTGTTGTTAGTGATCAGCAGTGTCGTACAGTGTTCGTCGCTGGCTTCCTAACCTATAAACACAAGTGCGATTGACTGGAAGTTTCATTGTTCACTCCTTGAGTATATCCGCGAAAAATCATATCATTATTTAAATATATGCAATGGCGCAGATATCTGCATTATATTATTTATTTCATGTATCACAATAAATAAATAAAGTTTGGTAAGTAAATAAATGCTAAAAGTTTGATTACTTTTCGTTTCCCTCAGCAAAATAATTTATAAAGAATAAAAGTACAAAGTAGATTATTGAATAATTATTAAAAAAATTCACATCCCTGGATTATTAAGTTAATTATTAATTAATATTAATTATATTTAT
>KZ807081.1:395516-412947 GCA_000696205.2 Oncopeltus fasciatus
TATATATATATAATGATTAATTTGGGATTTCCATGGCTTTAATTTATTAGGAATCAGTTGGGTTCAAATCTCACTGAAGGCTGGCGTCAAACGAAGAAAAAGACGTCTCTGTGCCGTGGGTGTTTAGTATGAATCCCCCCATAGACCTGAAGATTATCCACCTGACCTTCTATGTGCTGAAAACGTGACCCTTCTCCTGCCCACCTCTTCCTTCCTTTGTTCAGAACTCGAGTGAAGAAAGTCATAGCACGATTAGCCACTGCTTGGTTTCTCAGATCTTCGTGATATGGGCAAAACGCAAGAAGTATTTAGTTATGGAAAATATCTCCCTCTCACTCTCTCTCTCTCCCCCCCTCCCCTCGCTCACATCCAACACAGGCAACACAATTTCCACACACACTTGTTCTATCCAGCTCCAAAATTTTCAATAAAACAGTTTTTTAAAAAAAGTATATAATTATTTAACTTTAGAGCTTTAGAAAAATGCATTGTATTAAAAATAAATTGATGCACATTTACTTAAAATTGATAAAATTTATTATCACCTTAATCAATTTAATTCCTTCACTTCATTGCATAAATTGTACATGAAATATGATATCAACTTTTTCAGCATTTAACTATTCATATTACTGTACTATGTTGTTTTAGACTTAATAAGCTGCTTAAATTTAAAATTTGTTTTAAAATCGTATTAATATTTAATTTTATGAATTGTGAAAAATTTTTAAAGTAGCTATGGATTTTTTCTGTAAACCTCTGAATTTAAGGTGTTAGTAGATGTTCGCTCACAGTTCTTTAATGTGTTACTAGCTTGCGGTTGTGTATGTAAGAACCTTAAGCGATCTTCATCATCTCGTCATTCATAACTTACATCTTGTATGCCATCTTGGCATTGAACCTTAATCAATAGACGCCCAACTCATTGAAGATTATAACTCTGGTGATACTAATGAAATCCTGCTCGATGATGTAAGCTACTAATGTTTTCGAAGGTCGGCAGATCCCATTCAACAACTAGCATTCATTTAATTACTATCAAAATACCTAAGAGCTTGTCTATTTTTACTTTCCTAAACAAATTAGTTTAGGTTAGACTTGAAATTGTGTCGAATTTACTATACAGAGTTCTTTAAGATTCAATTTAAAAATCACTAAGTTCTAAAAAATAATTTTTAACTTCTAAAAATTAACTTTCGAATATCGGCGCTATATATTTTGAACGATTGATACTTCTTTTTTATTTATTATAATTATATTCCTATTAGAAAAGAGACTTTAATGTTTGCCGTTGGCCGCAGTTCATAAATAACTTTTTCAGAAACTGAACCTAATTCCATGAAATTTGAAAATGCAGATCTTCTCTTTTGATATAGTGCCTCATATCACATGAGCTTAATCTATAAATTCTTAGGATGATAAAGAAGGGTTAAGCTTCAAAATTTATAAATTTTATATAGCTTTAAAAAGGCCAACAGCCAGACCATTATACCAATCTAACTGGATTTTATTCCATTTTGAGGAACGAATTTTGAGTTCTACATCTTTAACTATCCTAAATTTTATCGGATCCCCAACGGTCAACCTGTAAATATATTGTTCTTGTTGGGGCATAAACTAATTTAATAAATAACCATATTTGTAAACCAAAAGCCATTACGTATGACCAATTTCCGTTTATTGTCTATTTTATTTAACTCATAACTAACCTGTTACAGTAAAATTATAAAAAAATTTACACTAGATCTACTTAATTGATTTTGTTGAAATTTGAAATAGGATGAGGAAATTTAAGGGGCTAAATTAATATTTTACATCTTCGAGTAGCTTCGAAAGTTAACCACTTAGTCGTGGATAGAGGGGTCTTCTTTTGCCAAATGTTTCTCAATCTAAATTTGGTTTTCATAGTTTTTGTGTTATCTCTAGAAGAGATGTCATTCCTTACTCAAAGTGATGGTTTTCAAATTTTAACGTTACATCAGGTCGAACTAGATCAGTATTGGAGGTTTTGTTATGGCAAAATATAGAATTTGCAAATTGTAAATTTAAGAAAAGAAACTGTTGCAGAATAATTTGCAGTTACATTTTTTTAGGATTTTACCACACCATTGGTAAAATCTGTTGGAGGTTTCGTGGGCAATCTCTCGAAGTTAAACTCTGCAAGATAAATGTTGGGCCACCCTCTGTTTGCCACCCTCAAATATTTAAGTTCATTTGCTTCTCCTACACACTTCCAGAGAGAGAGACTCTCTCCTGACTGGTTCACCTCAAGACATACTCTTTTTATGTTCTATTTAAATTATTTTTTTCTACCTTTTCCCTTTCTTTTTTTTTTTTTTACCTCCGGGTCCAACTAACAATTTTTGAATTATTTAAAATTCATATATCTAAAAGCTTTTAATAGACATATTTGTAATCTAGTCATGACTCGTTGAGTCATTCCCACTTGATAAATTCAGCCAATTTTATAACAATTTAAATAGTTCTTTACCTACTATAAGTAGATCAAATATATTCACTTAAAAAAGTGTTTTGCGTTTTCATGTGCATTTCTTACATCGAACATTACTTTTGAATATGTAAAAATCAGTAACTTTCTTAAAAGAAAGAAAAAAACCAAATCAGAAAAAAATAAAAATTCGAATGAATCGCTCCATAAGACTTTGCTAGAAAATACTGAATTTAAAAAAAAAATCTTTATTTATAATATTCTGCCAATAACAACTTGTAATTTGATAGCTTAGTATAATATACTTATATACAAAAATAAAAAACTAATTTATTGTTTTGATTAAAAAAATGTATTGTTCTTTAACGAGCAATTCAAATTATTTCACCAAAATTTACAACAAATAAAATACAAGCGCTAATGACCACTGGCAGTCGATGCGCACTATTAAAAAAATTAATAAATAAAATACACCGCTTAAAATTAAGATTTAAAAAAAACGCTAAAATCAGAAAAATATCAGTCATTTCTCCACAAATCCAACTCCATTTTTTCTGAGCGAACTAAAAGACTGTGGGAGAAACACAATAAGAGGGGAAAGTATAGTAGGGATGGAATAAAAAATATGTGATAGAAAAACTATAAGTAGGTTTAACCTATGATACAGGTAGCAATATATTTCCCATTCGCTTCTTGTAGCCATTAAAATAAAAATACCTTTCTTATTTAATTTGGCCATAAGAGAAAAGTAAGATTTGGTGAAAAAGAAGTAGAAGGCGATGAGAAGTCAGCTTTGAAAGTTCAGAAGAGACGCTGTGCTGACTACATGCGTATTGGATAAGACGGTAAGTGTCATCTGCAGCAAGAGCTTTGCTTAACTACCTTTCATCGTTGTTCAGGCGAACTCTGGTGAGTCCCTTTCTGCTCTCCCACTTGTATTCTACTTTTCTTACTGCACATTAAGAGAATCTTGCATTTCACATTCTCACCATAGATTTTATAGATTCTCACTATAAATATTTATTTTCCATATTTCCTCCATTACTCACTTCTCGACACCAAAACTGACATTCACTCTTTTATTAATGTGTGTTTTCGCAAGCGCCGGAGCACACATACGACATTTAGGCATGTCTTTTCATACAAGAAATGGAAAGTTGAGTTTGTTACCTTCATTAATTTTTATAATCTCTCGATTATGGGGGGGGGGAGGGTTTAGAGGGAGACCAAAATTTAAATTCTTAATAACTTATTTACTGTTTATTAGACCTAGGAAAAACATGCATTAAGCGTAACATATGTAAAATGTAATTTTCATACATTTATGTCCTATAATAATTACGAGAAGTTAAATCAAATAAATAATGCATTTAGACAATTCCATTATAAAAGTAACAACTTCAATTATTGATTTTTTAAAATATTCCATTATTGATGAAGGGATGTTTGATGCGTTCTAAATATTACTAAAATACATTCGGTTCCAGCAACTCTTTACAACGATTTTTTTCGGAACAATTCCCTTAACCAAATAAGTTATGTATTTTCAGTTAGTTCTAGCGTAGAATCAGCACAGATCGTGATTTCTTCGTGATAGTGAAAACAAGAACTTATGTGTTAACATCTTGAATGGCTGAGGATGTGACGAGATGTGAAAGGGTCAAGAAGCCATCGCCTGATAAATAAGATTATTCGTACCCGCAAAGCTATCTTGTTGTGCGGGGTAGCATTTGATACACTAGTAAGGAAAATTTTAAACAATTTTGCGAGGGAATAGAATAAAAAATCTATCTTTCCAAGCCAGGACTCGAACCTGGATCTCCTGCTTTCCGGGCCGGTATGCTTCTATTACACCACCGTGACGAGCTAGATAACTTATTAAATTCCCAACACACTAGCGAGAGCCTAACCCACGAGAAAGACGAGTACATCGTCTTATCCTCGAAGGAGCTGACATTGTCTAGCTATTTATCGAATCTCGTTATTTACTTTTTTAAATTTTCATTTATAAATATTAATTTAGTTGTGGTTTATTATCCCACGTAAATTTTAAACAATTAATGAGAGGGAATATAATAAAAAATCTATCTGTCCCAGCCAAAATTCATTTAAAATTCACGTGGGATAATAAACCACAAGTAAATTAATATTTCTAAAGGAAAATGTTCCTTTTCATTATTTGTGGAGTGTAAATGCAGCAAATATCTGTCCGTCTCTTGCATATCGTTACCCCTTTCATACGTAGAGATGGAATGCGATTACTTTCTTTCGTAAGCTGTGGCACAGTATTATTCCACAACTCTTCTTCTTCGTTCCAGAATAATATTTTTGGACAGAATTTAGCTTTTTATAATTTTTTGTGTAGTAGAAATGATTTCATTGCTTTTAAAATAAGACATTAATTACCCTAAATACATCATCAATGCATTTTAAAGAAAATTTTTAATTACTTCAAATTATTATTAAAAGGATACTTTCAGAATTAATTATTTTAAAAATTGATATATATAAAATGTATTTATTTTGATTAGAAGGAGTGCATAAATGTTGATATTTCCATTGCTTTTAAGCAAAATGAGTTAGGAAATTGTTATTTTTCGTATTCTAAGACCTCAATAAAAGCAAAAAGGTTGTTAATTATTGTGTTTAGTGTCCATCGCAATAAAATATTATTGAGGTGTATATGAAGTAAACCAAAGTAATATGCTGCTATTCATTTATACACACCTTCTTTACTTATTACTTATTTTCGGAATAATACAATTAAAGTATTTTTCATCGAAATCATAAAATAGTATTCTAACATTGGTCTTGTACTATAGAGGTATCTCTCCTTTTTTTTTTTTTTTTTTTTTTTTTTTTTTTTTTTTTTTTTTTCCCTCCGATATATTTATATCAATGCATGGTTCAGCGTTATAAAACAAATAAATTACATGTGTCACAAGTTATAATCGATGAATTCATTTTATCGGAATGTATACAATTTGCGCGTGCCACGAATGAAAAATCAAGAAACATTATTAGAAATGATCATTTATATTATTTACACTATGCACCATATTTAGTTATCATGAGTTTCCTTATATAGCGGCTTAGCAGTTACATATATTTTTTTTTACTTATTATTTATTTATTACATTCTGTTAGATGATGAAACACATTGTAATTTAATTACAATGAAGACCAAATAAAAAAATTAAAAAAAACTTTAATCAGCAATCACATGAGGAAGGTGACCAGTGACACCTCTCTCAAATTAATTACAAACTATGTTCCCTGGAGGTCACGAGACAATCTTTGTTTGAGTATACGTGGAGGGTTGAAGGGGTTGGGGTTGGTGGACAGGGTCTATGATAATTGATTGTAATGGTATGGCAGTTGACTGTAGAAATGGATGGAGTTCTTCCCTTTTAATTCTAGCATTTCCCCCCATTTGAGACGTGAGTCTAGATGGAACCCAAGGTAACGAATGGAATTTGAGAATGGAAAAGGAACATTGTTAAATTTCACAATTTTATGTTTGTCTTCCGCAGTTGGGGATTAACCTAAACGCATTTCGCTTCATTGATTTTCATTCTCTATTCGCCACACTATTGTTTGATGTTTTCGAGATGATCTTGTAGGTTCTTAGAATCGTTTTAGGACCGGGTGGAGAAGTTGGCATAGCTTTGTCGTCTGCAAGTAGATCTAAGAGGGTACTTGGATGGAGTTAGGGATGTCAGCAATGTACAGGATGAATAGGATGCGTCCAAGCACACTACTTTGAGGAACTACCGCTACCACTTGATAGTAATCGGAGTAATCTAACCCTTGTAAAACCCAAAAGAAACTGTTGGATAAGTAAGACTTAAAGAATTAGTTAGGTGTTTCTTTGGAGAATCGATTTGAGCGTAAAGAACAAACCACTTTGCCAGACACTATCCAGTGCTTGAGAAACATAAAAAAAAAACACCTGGGCTCAAGGGAAGAGGTGATGTAGTCTACGACGCGAAACACTTGCTGGACAGTAGAATGCTAATGTCGGATGCCGAACTGGTGATTTGGGAGGATATTGAAGTGTCCAATAGAAGGCATTATTCGTTTTAACGAAATTTTTTTTAAACCTTAGAAAGTGTGGGAACAATACTTATGGAACGGTTGGGTTGAAGGGTTATGTCGTGGTTTTCCAGGTTTTGAATATAGTATTATATCGGATATTATATCCAGAGGAGTGGGAAGTGGGTAGTTCAGAATATGTAATAATAAATGTAGATCTGGAATACTATTACCTTGGGAAGATGACGGAGAATTTGACCAATAATTAATTAAATCATATCCGGTGATTAGCTCTTAGGCAGATGAGAGATTATATACTTGACCTCGGAAGGTGTTACTGCCTTGGTTTAAAAGGACATAAGGTTCAGTAACAAGTATAGCGTGTCCAGAGACTCTTAAGTCTCCATGAAATTAGACAGGTCTAAGGGATCTAAATAAGAAGTAAATGTTTGCTTGAGGTGCTGGGCAGTGCTTTCGACTTTGTCTTCGCCGAAAGAGTCCCAGGAGAAATTTTTTCGACGCAAGGGAGTAGATGTTTATTGGCTTAAGGATTCTGCGAGTAGAAATCTAGAGGGATTTGTCTCCTACTGAAGGTAGGCAGATAGGCATTTAAGGCCACATTTCGTAAAACAGAGTTGGCGGCTTCATTATGTTCACACAATGTGCGATTGAATGGGATGTTGCGGGATTTCTGGCAGTATCTTTATTATTAATATAAATGTTAATAATATTAACTTCTCACATAACTTTCCTCATATTTCTGAATTAAGCTATTTGAATAAATTTAGCTCTTTATTTTATTTACATTTTTTTTTCCTTTAATTTACACGTCTAACGCAGGAGTTTTAGCTTTATTTCATTCTTGAGAAATTATACGTTTCATTCATAAGTTTCAGCGTTGAAAAATAAATTATACCTTTATAAATTTTTTTTGTGGTATTTAATTCCACGTAAATTTTAACAATTTTTAGTGCAAGGGAACAGAATAAAAAAATCAAACTGTCCCAACCACGACTCGAATCTGGATCTCCTGCTATAAATAGCAGGTTCGAGACCTGGCTGGGACAGTTTGATTTTTTATTCTGTTCCCTTGTAAAAAAAAATTGTTAATACATTATATCATTCGTAATTGGAAAAATCTTTTGTTTAGTATTTGGCTGTGATTTGCACAGGTTCGATAAGAATAGTTTGATCGGCTCTTTCCCCCTACTATCATTTTCAGCGTTTAAAGGCAGATAAAAATAGTTATATTCAATTTTGTCAAAGGTTTAGCCGTTTAGTCATTATATCAACGAAAATATATAGCAGATATAAATTAAACTCCGCTTGACTTCCCTCCTCAATTTTTCATGGATATAATAATTCTTACAAATATGAAAATGCTTCTAACTCATAATTTCAGGTGAGATTTATCAAAATCATTTTATCCATTTTGCTGTGCAGTCTGCAGGAAGTTTTCAGTTATTGGTTAGCCGAAATTGCGCGTACACACACTCAAAAATATTGCTTTGCAATTTTACGTGTCGTTAGAAATTTTTCATACTCACGCACTCTCACATGGGAAATTTGACGTAAAAGGCTTATAAATATAAAATGATGAAAGCTCAACATAGATTTTAGGCCGATTGCTCTAGATTCCTTATCTTAGTGTGAGGTGAAGTAATGAATGTATAACAATTTTAATTTAGTAAAGTAATACCTCTACAACACCATTCTCCGAACTACACACTTCCCTTTCCTGTGGAATCCTCTTCCCAAAGCCTGGCAAACTCCCTAAGTAATCCCTCTTCCTATCGTCCAATAAGCTAGCTTTCTCTCTTTTCCAAAGTCTTTGTGAAGATTTTTCTTAAAAGACTAATACCAATCCTGTACGCTCTTCAAATGCTTCCAAAACACCAGTTTGGTTTCTGAGCCACAGTCCAACAGTACTGCATTGGTGCCTTCCTCGATGTATTGCAAGCATTTGACAGGGTGTGGCATTGCGGACTATTATTCAAAGTAAAATCCATTCTCCCAAGCACCCTTCACCTTATCCTTCGCTTCTAACAAACCGATCGATTCTTCAGGGTCCGACAAGGAATAGATTACTCCAAATATTACCAAGTGAAGGCGGGAGTTCCACAAGGTAGTGTGCTCGGGCCCATCCTTTACATCCTGTACACTGCCGATATCCCCTCTCATCCTAACACACTCCTTGCAACCTTTGCGGATGACCCAGCAATCATTTATTGCGATGCCGACTCACTTTCTGCCAGGAGAAATCTCCAACGGCATCTCATGGACATACAGCGATGGTTCCAGCGCTGGCGCATTAAGGTCAACGAAGGCAAATACTGTCATGTTACGTTCACATAAGGAAGAAACAACCTGGCAGAATTTACTTTAATGATATCCCTATCTTAACTTCCTACTGCGTCAGGTATCTGGGCTTTCATCTAGACTCCCGACTAACATACAAAAATCAAAAGACAGGTACTAAATAGGAAATTTGAACAACTTTACAAGCTGTTAAGCCGCAAGTCAACCTTTACTATGACTAACAAACTCACCCTTTATAATACGTTACTGAGACCTATCTGGACGTATGGAGTCAAACTGTGGGGAACTGCTAAACCGTCCAACATCCAAAGAATACAGTCCTTCCAATCCAAAATCCTCTGAATCATAGTTGATGCACCCTATTACGTCGCAAACTCTTTACTCCATAATGACCTTGGAATCCCTTTTGTTAAAGATGTCATTGCAACCCTTTTTTAATAAATTCCTCTCTGATCTTTCTATACATCCCAATCCTTTTGCCCAAACTCTATCCAGTATTACCCATCCTAATAACCCACCACGTCATCTGAATAGGAAATGGCCGCGTGACCCCCTCAATGCCAACACTTCATAAAAACAGAAAAAACAACTTTTAATATTGTAAATAGTGATTTAGGAGTACTTTCATTGGGCAGCTTCTGCATCAAGCGAAGTACTCCCTAATTTTTAATTTTATGTATATTTTATTTTATATTGACTTATATTGTATATATTATTATTACTACTATTACCCATCACATTAAAAGTTGCACAAAATGAGTAGAATTTAATCACTAATAAAGTTTTTAATAAAAACTAAAAAAAAGTTAAGTAATAAAAGATATTTACTTTAGCAAATGTTCAAATTGGAAAAAGAAGTGCAATCAAAGTCTGCTTTTTTTAAAATCTTTATATATTTAGTATACTTTTGGGTGTGGATGATTTATTTTTAAAAATTACTAACCAAAAAATCTTTCTGAGCATTTCAAAAGTTAGTTTTGTTATGGGAATTGATTTTTATGAACGAAAACATTTATTTTGAGTTTATTGGGATTATACGCTGAAATGTAGTTTTGAAGAGAACTGAATTTTGATAGAGGCAACGAACTGTACATCCTTAAAGTGATCTTAATGCGGAAAAACATAGAGCTACACAGACAAAGACACACATTGACATTCTTAAGAATGGTGGCTGGTAATAAATGCTAAAGTCCTATATAAATTTACAGAGGTCATCTATCCGTCCTCTTTGTCTCATTTCCAGTTTTACATTGCTGTAAAATGTCTGAAATAAAGCGAAATTAAATGTTTTTAATTCTGGCTTTAAATCTTTCAATAGACGTATAGCACTGAACTGTAGAACAAATGGGCTATGCGGGTCAGTATGAAAAGAAGCTGAAGGGAATTGTCCTTTTTAATTTATTAGTCTTCTGAGACATCCCATGTAGAACAGTGATACTATATATGAAGTTTAACTATGTAGTTTATCTGTCCAAAATATAGTTACTATTTACTTTGTGGGTGTTAGACAGATCCTTATTCTTGAAACCCAATCCTATGTTATTGAGATTCATTAAATAGAACTCAAAAATAAATAAACTAAAATTACTTACTCTATCAGTAGGCTCTTTTGTTTTCTTTTTAAATAGCTGTAACCTCTAGTAATAATGGAATAAAAAGGTTTTTTTTCAGCTCTTAGACCGCGATTATTTAATTGTTTTTAAGTTAGGTTTATGTTAATTAGGTTTTAAAAAATTTCAAAAATCTCATTAAATCCTAGAGGTAGAATTTGTTTTAAACATAATCATAACACATACTTTCTCTTTATATTATAAAGAAACATTTTTCTTACAAATCTGCTAAAATTAAAAATATATTCAATTTATGGGTTCATTTTATTTATTAGGAATTCTGTACAGATCCCCTGCAAATCCCCACAATTACTAATACGCATATGATGTAGAAAAAAATCGAAAAATCTACTCTAATTTTGAGCGAATGCTATACTTTCCTGTACTTTGGTATATAATGGAGTAAGGCATGTAACATATATAAAATAATTTCAAGGTGCCATTTTTTTGTTTCTCAGTAGTTGTCACGCTTCAGGAAATATTTTTGATACTAAAATATTTTCATATTATACTAATATTTCATTATACTAGTCTAAATAGCTTGAGGGTTCTGCTAAACTTAACACAATTCAAAAATATTGAACACAGCTGAAGTCTTCCCACATCAATAATAATTTTATGAACGGGGTGTAATAAATGCTCATAAATAAATGCTTCATAGAGCTATATAAGAAATATGCTAAATTTGATTGATTTGAATGACAATTCAAATCAATCGGAAACACTCGTGGTTCTCAGAATTTATAGAACTCTAACTCGATTATGTTTATATGGTTACGGGCCATCTGTTTAAAGGTCATAAGAGAGGATTGTCGTCAAGGGTGAGGAGTCGAGAGCGGTAATAGTTGGATTTCTACATATGGTGCCCATAAATGGGCAATGAGGTCATGAAGTGACGATATTATCTCCGCCTGACCCAGTATTCACAATGCAGCCAGCAGGAGGCAGTAGTTCAAAGCCTAGTATACTCTTTCTAAAAAAAATTTTTTAAGCAAATGTGCTTTAACTAATTGAAATTTAGCTATACAGAAATAATCCCAAGATCTAAAACAAGAATAGAATATTTATTCCAGAAATTGAAATATACAATAAATTAAAATAATAAATTGCGAAACGTCATGTAATACATGTACTAACATAATCTCTATTATTGATGCATCACTGTTTCATCAAAAGTGTAAAACACACGTACATAATACATATAACATATACATTTGAATATAATATCTTTTAACTCTATGTTATAAAGCATCACTTATATATTCAAAGGTTTAAGACGAAGTGTCATTTATAAATACGCATATGATACTTATTCATTGGAGAAATTAGTCATGGTTTCGGCCAGGATTAGAAAAATCAAAACTCCACAATTGTTGGGTAATTATTCTGTTATTGCAAGCGTTTCAACTTAACTTGCCAGCATTTGGGCGATAGTGATGTCTGTAAAAATCTTTAAGGGAGGTTTATGGTCACATCTCAGTGTAAAATTGAATTAAACAAAAATTAAAGCAGATAAATGAATTGCTTCGTCCACAGTGATAATACGAGAGCCATATCTCGTGGCAGCAAAAAAAAATAAAATAAAATAAAACAGTACAAAGGTACACAAACGAATTGAATTGATCGATATTTGAATAAATATCTCTCTCAAAAATAAAATACATAATTAATAATTATTAGAACAATATGGCTTTAAACAATTAATGAGGGGAAAAAGAATAAAAAATATATCTGTCCAAGCCAGGACTCGAACCTGGATCTTCTGCTTTTCAAACACACCAGCGAGAGCCTAACCCACGAGAAGGCAGGAGATCCAGGTTCGATTCCTGGCTGGGTCAGATAGATTTTTTATTTTATTACCTCTCATTAATTGTTTAAACTTTACGTGTGATAATAAACCACAACTAAATTAATATTTATAATATGACTTTAATTATTACTTCAAGTTTGCAACAGATGTTAAATGCACGTACTCTCGTGTCTTGTTCAGTTATAACTCACATCCGGGAGCTTTAATCTGTGGGACGTCTTGAAAATCCCCTACAATGGTCTAATAATTATAAAATCAATGAATCCAATTGCTAGCTAATTAACTTGCAATTATGCGGAAATTTTTTTCTGCCGTTGTAAAATGGAACAGCACTACGACTTACAGAAAGTTCCTTACTTGCGTCTTCACTTACCTCTCATATGTGTCGAGAATACTGAAATTGTAAAACAAGAAGTTAATGGACTGCAAGGACTCCTATTGAATAAAAACGCATTGCTCTCTATTAATAACAAAGTGAAACTGTAGAGTACAAAGTATTAATAGAGAGTTTTTTTACCGTAGATATTATTATTAGATGCTTTTTTGTTGGGATTCGGTCTAGGTAGATCCAAAAAATACAATTTAAAAAAATGTATATTGTTTTTTTTTTAAATTATCTGTCAACGTTTCGGCTTACAATGTAAGCCATCTTCAGGGCTGTTGAAATATGTCTCAAGAAAAACATTTAAAAAAATAAATGATTTACATTATTATCACATAGAATTGCCATAACTAAAAGTAATGTGATATCAAATTTTATAGAGGAAAAAAATTAACAACTACGTAGAGAAAATAATTCACCACATCTACCTATGATGAAGGTGAAAGTACAGTACACAGAGTACTTTTTTCTGTCTTATCGAGAATATTGCCTGTTGAAGACTTCAGTATCCAACCAGCTTGGATGTACGTTGTACGCTGTTCTCACCATTTTCTGAAAAATCCAATCCTCTAAATCCACAACTCTCAGAATAATTGTAATAACTCTCTACTGGGTGTCACACTCTACAAATTTCAATTCAACTTAACTTATTATATTTGTTCAATTCATCCTGCATATCTTCTTTCCACATTCAGCTGGCATACTACCCGTTTTACTTACTTTCACAGTTCCTTTCTTTCCTCTGTAAACCTTACAACTTCTAACGAAGATGGCCGTGTAAAATCGTCGGAAAATAGATTCTATTTATTATAGTGATTCTATTTGTTGTGAAGAAAATGGACGGGATTTGGACAATAAGCAATAAATAAAGACATATTTGTGATCCATGAAGTTTTGATTTTTCATGACGTTTCATTCATTATCATAACACTATATATTTTGTTGAAGGACTGAGTCTTAACGTTGCCCTAAATAAAAACTTATTGATAAAACATGTTTTCCACGATGTTATCAGCGGTGAACAACATCCTGTAGGTTGGATTTTATTTGAGGGTGGTACTTTTATTTTCTGCCATCATGTAATTTAATACTTGTTATTTCTTCCTTGCCTGCTTACTACAGAATTTATAAGTATAAATGTGTATGTATGGTTTTGTGTGTGAATGTGTGTGTGATGTAAATGCAAGCAAGTAAGAAAAATGCTATTTCCAAAACGATGATAATTATGAATGTAATTAGAGGACCAGAGTGTCACCTCTTTTTTGATAAAAACCAAGCTCAATCTCAAAGCTCCTTACTTTACAGATTTCAATGAAATAGTAATGGCTGAAGCTAAGGTAAAAGAAGCGGAATTCTTCGAGAAAGAGCAAGTTATGAAAATGTTAATAAATTCATCATTCTAATTGTTTTGATGCAAATTTGTAATTCTTACGTAAGTGACAGGAAATCTGAGCGAGGGGAAGTACAAATACAAATAAAGCTTTACTTTTTATTCAAACCTAGACAAACTCTTTTAAAATTGATTAGTAATTCCACCAACTCCATTAGTTCAGAGTGATTAATGGTCCTGTTCAGAGTCTGCTATCCAGACTATTTTTACCATTAAACCAGTTTTTATTATTGAGAATTTTATTCAAAAAATATCATATTTTTTGGTCGTTCATGGGAAGTAATGAATTTAAAATTGTTGTGCCTATGCAATAGATATGTGCGTTTTAAAGAACAGTTATTTATTTTTAGCCTAGCTAAAATTATCAATAAGCATTACGTATATGCAATATAAAAATGAGTAAGGACACAATATATTTCTTAAATAGTGCCTTTAAAGATTAAAAGAAAACTTTCTAATTCCAAAAAAATAGGTAAACATTTATTTCATAGCATTACAATAAAACAAAAAGTTAATTGATTATGTAATAGCTCTTCAGTAATATACATCTGACATTTTATTACTATTTTGGTTTTTACATTTAGTTCATTTTAATTTTTTCAATTCATAAAAATATTTCCTTTACTAATAATAAAATTAAAAGGCCAATAATTATACTATATTATAATTCTCTATTATACTAATTTCAAATATTACTGTATTCTCATGACATTGTAATTTCTACAGCCCTAAAGATGGCTTACATGTAAGCCGAAACGTTGGCAGATAATCCTTCATTAAAAAAATACATTTTTTTTAATTTGTGTTTTTTTTTGGATCTACCTCGACCGAACCCCAACTAAAATCATCTTAGAATTAAAAGGCCAATAATTGCCCTAAAAATTAAGACGACGAAAATTAAAATAATGAATTAATTCTAACCTACCCGAGCTTACTAATTCTTAATAAAGCCTCACTAAATGGGGTATCAGACGCCATATGGACTTTATCACATGGGAAATTCCTGCATTTTACCTCATTTATCTATCAAAGCCTTCCATTTCTCCTACAAAATCAACAATGAAGCAGATTCCCTTCTCTACACAGTGTTTTTATTGCGCGTACACACACTCAAAAATATTGCTTTGCAATTTTACGTGTCGTTAGAAATTTTTCATACTCACGCACTCTCACATGGGAAATTTGACGTAAAAGGCTTATAAATATAAAATGATGAAAGCTCAACATAGATTTTAGGCCGATTGCTCTAGATTNCAAAATTCATACATTCCATTCATTTTTCCATCACCTCTAGCCCTATGGTTTTATTGATGTTCTACTGCATAATCTGCATAAGGTATAGTATTGATATATTAAACAGATATCACGTTCTCAATTATTGGGAACGATAATTCTTAACTGATATTCTTAATATTTTCTATATCGCACTCTACAATTGGCAGTTATTACTACTACATATATTAAGATTTTCAGTTAGGAATTATCGTCCCCAATAATTGAGAACTTACTTTTCGTTAAAGATATCAATATTATACCTATTACTAAGAAAAAATAATGAAGCATATCTTAATATGATTTGTGTTTATTTTTATTATTTATTTATCCTATTTGCCAGTCTGCTACAAAAGTATTCAATACAATTATTTAAAAAAAACTTAAAAAACGGCTTTTTAACCAAAAAGCTATAATCGTTTATTGTTCCTTATCACATTTTAGTGCAACACATTCTTTACTAAAAATTCTTTACTTCCTCTTCCATGTGTGAAAACACAAAACATATTTGGATTATAAATGCGGAATTTCGGTAGCTGAGTTAGTGAGAAGTGACGGTTGATCCCTGCCACCGGTGATTAATCCTTTGTTGGGACTGTTGAGCCGTCAGCTTGAGCTGGCTCCACAAGTCAGCCTCCTGGCGTCTGTTTTTGCTCCCTCCCTATTCTATGGCTTCCCTCTTACTTCAGCATGCCAAATCAGGGCCACCCCTCTTCAAGCATTCTATTCAGATGGCTAAATAGTGATCGACTTGATTGGCAGATACACAACTCTAGAGCTCATAAACTATGTCAGTATTATATTTTCACTCCACAATAAATCGTACTGAGCTTCAATGAAGAAACTTTTAATATCTATTAATAAAAGCATTGTGAATGAATGAATAATAAATCTCTCTCTCTCTCTCTCTCTATCTATCTCTCTCACTCTCTCTCTTCTCTTCCTTACATGGCAGGATCAAGCAATTATTTATTTGTATTATTCATAGGGTAATGTGTCTTTGCTATTGTTACATATAAATTTTATTTGGTGCCTTCCTCCATGTGTCACAAGAATTTGACAGGGTGTGGCATCGCGGACTACTGTTCAAATTAAAATCCATCCTCCCAAGCACCCTTAACTTATCCTTCGCTCCTACCTAACCGATCGATTCTTCAAGGTCCGACAAGGATTAGATTACTCCGACTATTACCAAGTGGGGACGGGAGTTCCACAAAGTAGCGTGCTCGGCCCCATCCTTTACATCCTGTACACTGCCGACATCCCGTCACATCCTAACACACTCCTAGTAACCTTTGCAGATGATCAAGCAATCCTTTCTACCGATGCTGACTCATTTACTGCCTGGCAAAATCTCCAACGGCATCTGATGGACATACAGCGTTGGTGCCAGCGCTGGCGCATTGAAGCCAACAAAGGCAAATGCTGTTATGTCATGTTCACACTAAGGAAGAAACAACCTGGCAGAATTTACCTTAATGACATCCCTATCCCAACTTCCAATTGCGTCAGGTACCTAGGCTTTCATCTTTACTCCCGTCTAACATGGAACACACATACAAAAATCAAAAGACAGGAACTAAAACACATTAGTCAAAAGACTTGGACAACTTTACAAGCTACTAAGCCGCAAGTCAACCTTAACTGTGGCCAACAAACTTACCATTTATAATACGTTACTGAGACCTATCTGGACGTATGGAGTCGAACTGTGGGGAACTGCTAAACCGTCCAACATCCAAAGAATACAGTCCTTCCAATCCAAAATTCTCTGAATCATAGTTGATGCACCCTATTACGTCGCAAACTCTTTACTCCATAATGACATTGGAATCCTTTTTGTTAAAGATGTCATTGCAACCCGTTATAATAAATTCCTCTCTGATCTTTCTATACATCCCAATCCTTTTGCCCAAACTCTATCCAGTATTACCCATCCTAATAACCCACCACGTCATCTGAATAGGAAATGGCCGCGTCACCTCCTCAATGCCAACACTTCATAAAAACAGAAAAAACAACTTTTAATATTGTAAATAGTGATTTAGGAGTACTTTCATTGGGCAGCTTCTGCATCAAGCGAAGTACTCCCTAATTTTTAATTTTATGTATATTTTATTTTATATTGACTTATCTTGTATATATTATTATTACTACTATTACC
>KZ807081.1:412968-429010 GCA_000696205.2 Oncopeltus fasciatus
CTTCTATGTGTTACATTTTTTTTTTAAATTGTATATTTTAGTCGTCAAATATACAAATGGTCGTAGTATGAAACACACCCGTCCAACAACACACATCATGGCTGTTATGACGAAATTTTCTTGAGGAGGCTTTGATGAAAAATTAAAATAGCATTTATTTTATTATTTATTTAATTATCTATTTTTTAAAATTAATTTATACTGTGAATATTAACCAGCACATTACTAGATACAAAACATGTAGAAAGTAATTAATAATAAAGTTTATAAAAAAAAAATTATTCAATAAGTGCAAGGGATTAGAATAAAAAAATCTCTTACTACCTCAGCCGGGACTCGAACCTAGATTCCTCCTGCATGCCGGGCAAGTATTGCTACCCTTTTTCACAACCGAGGCTAGCCAGATAATTCATTCTACTTATGCTTAAGAAGCTAACATTTTTTTCTTAAATTTCTTTTTTTTTTAAATTTAAATACTGTATTAGTTGTGGTATTTAATCCCCCATTAAATACCACAACTAATAAAAGGATAGCATACTTGCCCGGAAGGCAGGAGATCTGGGTTCGAGTCCCGGCTGAGGGCTGAGGTAGTAAGATTTTTTATTCTATTCCCTTGCATTTATTGTATAAAATTAATGTAGGATTAAATACCACTACTAATACAGTATTTATAAATTTTATTATTAGATTGAACATTACCATTTCTTTATAACTAATGTAAAGTTGTTGCTTTTTGTTTTTAGTGTGGTAATTAATGCAGCTTAATTTATATAAATTTTGACAAATATTCAATGAGTATTGTCTCTAAAAGAGGACTCATCTTCCTAAGGCAATAAAGTATTTATCTCCCTCTCCCCCCCCTCTCTCTCTCTCTCTCTCTCTCTCTCTCTCTCTCTCTCTCTCTCTCTCTCTCTCTCTCTCTCTCTCTCTCTCTCTCTCTCTCTCTCCCCCTCTCTCTGAGTTCTGTACTGGTGCCATTGTTGTTTTCGATTTACATCAATTATATAGTTAGTAGTGTAAAGCATAGTAAAATAGTACGAGGATCTCGTAAGATTAGGAGAATGGTCGTTGAGTAACCAGCTGTTCCTTAACCCAAGGAATTCACAGTGGCTATTGGTTGGAACTTCAAAGATGCCAGCTGAATGTGATTCACTTCCTAAAAGTGAACAAACACGCTAACTGGGAAAGATCAGGTAATAGCGGCAGCGAATAGACTTTGGATCTCTCTGTATCCATTGATGAGTTGGAGGCAGTTATTGTCGGAACAGATAAAGGCAAGGTTGGTGTCCTCCTTGATTCTTCCTTTAGTCTGGTATTGTAATTCGGTCTACATAGACATTAACAGCACGGAGGACATCCAGATCCAGAGGCGGCCATTAGAATTATCCATGGTATGCGATGGGATGGACACATAACTCTAAAATGTTTGGGGTTGGATAGCTTACAATCAGCGGTGGTTGAACCTATAATGTTTGACAAAAAAAATCTAGACACCGGATTGCCGAGAGACCTGTACGACAACTTCACAAGGATTAGGGGTGAAAGGCGTGCCAGAATGCTCTAGTTACCTACTTGTAGAACAGATATATTCTGAAATGCTTTCCAAGTCACAGTATCCAGGGAACTAAATTCATTTCTACTTGAGGTTGAAGGATCATCGATCTTCCGAAAGGCCTGTTAAAAAATTTTCTGGCAACCGTCTAGGGAAGCACTATTTTATATATTTTTGTATGGAGAATAATTTATGTATTTAGGTGCAGATGTTTCCATGACTCTTTGTTATGATAATTATTAAGATCCTAATAGTTATCCTATTATTTTCTTCATAATTACTTTATTTATTGAGATTTTACGTATAATGATTTATATGTAAAATTTACTTTATATATATATATATATATATATATATATATATATATGTGTATATTTATATATATAAATTAGTTTATTAGGACATAAACAGTTGCCCAGGGTGAAATGAATTCAGAATCATTTTCACATTNTATATATGTGTATAGTGGTTTTTTTTAAATTGGTTAGGAATAAACAAGTGTACTGCGTAGATTGCTTAAAATTGTCCGGAAAAAAGGATGCACATCTAATGGCAATAAAGATATCTTATCTCTCTCTCTCTCTCTCTCATCTCTCTCTCTCTCTCTTTCTCACTCTTTCTCTCTCTCTCTCTCTGTTTTACGCACACGCACAGGTCTTTCCTCCTTCATAATCAATAGTCTTTTTAATTCGACAATTAAATAGCTGTGGTATGAGTCACATTCTTCTTTAATATTGTTGTTTAATGAAAAAATAAATCAAACTTTGATTAATCATTTTAACTTTTCCAGCAATTCACATTAATCCTTAACCAGAAAAAATTTATGAAAATGGATTAGCTCATCAGTCTTATACTATTTTATGCATATTTTTGATGTATGAATCATCAGTCATTAATTGGTCAAAGATAACCTACTTTGTTTGCTGTAAAATTTGTTCCAATTTTTTTTATTGTCTATTTGGTAATATTTATTATAAATTATTACTACAATAATAATGACATAATATTTTTGTTGCAGATACATGAAGTGAATCGGGTCATCCGCAAGACATGTGATGTAGTCAATTAAGAAGTTTGTTCGAGAAGAGAACTCCAAAATGCAAATTAATGAATATTAAAAGACCATTTTTATTATTAATTGAAAAATGAGTAGAGATTCAATTTTGGAAATTCAACATAAAAGAGAGCAGAGCCACGATTCTGGAACTTATCAAGACTGGACCCTTGAAGAAACATTTCCTCAACATCAAGGACAAGGAAAACCGGGCGATTTCGTTACTGTAGTCGCAGTTGATGAAAAACCTTTCGTTACAGTTCTTTCTGTTGATAGTTCACCACCTGATTCAGAAGAAGTACTTGTATACAGGCTCCCAGGTGAAAGACTTGGCTTTGGACTAAAGTTTGAGGGTGGCGTGAAAACTGCAGAAAAGGTAAAAAAATTGTTGATCCAGTCATGTGCAGACGACAGCCCAGCTTCGAGAACCAGAGCTTCTTGGGGACCACTATCTCCCGGAGATGAGATAATAGTGATTGACTCTGTACCAGTCACAGAAATGACAAGAATTGACTGCGTCCGAGCACTTAAAGAGTCTAATGTTGTGATCAAGCTCAGAGTCCGAAAAGCTTCATCTGTTTCTATGACCAAGGAAGAGGATAAAGAACCTCCTCCTATAATACCAAGAAAGCATCCTAGGAAAAAAGATCTTATGCATACTGGTCCCCCTCCCGCTTACCCTCATCCGTCACCACCATATCCACAATCGACTCCGCAGGTTGTCCCACAAACGGCCTTACCGATTGCGCTTACGAGCACTTCGCAACATCATTCGGGTCATCCTTATCCTCACACAACTCCAGCCGCCCCACACGTGGCCCCCAGTGAGGACTTAAAGAACAGCCCACCGATTGTTCCACGGTCCCGACAAATCCCACAAGCTGAAACTTATACTGATCTTATTTCTCAGGAAAACGTATTGCCAACAGAATCAGAATCTGACGACACCGGAAGCAGTATCTCGACAGTCGTAAGTCGCATCTCATCGACGCCTACCACGTGCAATTCCAGCTTTTCAGATGCCAAGTCCACCAACTCTGTTGACTTTGGTTCACCGTCCCCAGGAGGGAAGCAATCTGCATACGATCTTGACAAAGTCCTTGAGCCGTTTCTCCACTTGGAGCGAGAATTCTCATCAGTTACTATTGACGAAAACAACATCTTTCACAAATTGGCCGAAGCGACTAACCTCCTGGAGAAGCCAAAAGAAGAGAAAGCTAAAGAGGAGGACGTGAACAGTGGTCCTCCACGACCTGCACCTCGGCAAGAACGTCGCAGACCCCCTCCTCCCCCACCACCACCGCGGGCTGGCAGGCACCAGGTGTTCCCAGAGACTCGTCACCTTCCAAGACTCATTGACTTCGTTCCTAAGGACAGGACAGATGTCGTTGTACCCAGCCCACTCGTCCCCCAAACTACTTTATCACCTCCGTAAGTTCTTAACTTTTATAATTTTTTTTTATTTATTTATTTTTTTAGATTGTCAGGAATTCGGTATTGGAAGCTAAAGAATTCAAAACTAATTTGTAACCAAAAAAGATTTTATATTCACAAACCTTTCGGCTAAAATTTCTAGCCTTCTTCAGGACTGAATATGAAAAAAGACACACACAAATAATATAGAAACATGTCTATATGTCATAATTTTGTTTTTTATTTATATTCAACCCTGATGAAGGCCTGAAATTTTGGCCGAATGTTAGCAAAAATTAAATNGACTAACCTTATATCTGAGTCAAGTCCAATCAAAAAGCAGAAAATAGTTAGGAGGAGGAGAGAGAGCCCAATCAAATTTCTTGTTAACCATAAATTACAGTACATTAAGACAATATATATAATCTTTATTTATATATTACATTCTGTTAAAAATAAATAAAAACATTTTGTAATGTGATAACAATGTATAATAGAAAATAAATGTCATTAATGAAAGTCACATGGGGAGAGGAGGTGACCAGTGTCACCACTCTCAAATTGTTTACTTGCTATGTCCCCAGAAGGTCGCGGGGCCATCTTCGTTTGAGCCGACGGGGAGGTTGTAGGGGTTGGAGTTGGAAGACAAGGTCTGTGCCAGTGGATTAGGATGGAATGGCAGTTTTCTGAGGAGAAGGCTGAAGCGAGAGGAAATGAGGTCTTGAACAAAAGGAATATTAAAATTGTGGTGAAGAGAGGAATTGGATACGTAATAGGGAGCATTTGCGATTATTCGGAGGGTTTTGGATTGAAAGGGATGGATTCGTGGGATGTTGGAAGGCTTGGCGGCACCCCAGATTGCTACTCCGTAAGTCCAGATTGGTCGTAATAAGGTTTTGTAATGCGTCAGTTTGTTTTCAATCGTAAGATTGGAGTTCTTGTTCATGAGTCTGTATTTCTATACTACTAGGGTTAGTCACATCGATTGAGTTCTTGTCTTTTAATTTTAATGTGTTCGCCCCATCTAAGTCGTGAGTCAAGATGGAACCCAAGATAACGAACGGGATTTGAATGTGGTAAAGGAATATCGTATACAATTTCAGGGAAGTCTTTTTTCCGCAGTTGGAAATTAACTTGAACGCATTTCGCTTCATTGATTTTTATTCTTCATTTGCCACATTATTGTTTGATTTTTTTCGAGGTGATCCTGAAAGTTTTTGGAAGCAGTTTTAGGATCGGGATGGGAGAATAGGATAGCTTTGTCGTCCGCAAATGGAGCTAAGAGGGTACTTGGATGGGTAGGGATGTCAGCAGTGTACAGGATGAATAGGATAGGTCCAAGCACACTACCTTGAGGAACCTCCATTTCCACTTGGTAGAAATCTGAGTAATTTAATCCTTGCCGAACCCTAAGGAAACGGTTGGATAAGTAAGACTTAAGGATAAGGTAAGAGTTATTAGGAAGTATAGATTTCAGTTTAAACAGGAAACCACTGTACCAGATTCTATTAAATGCTTGGGAAACATCCAAAAAAGCTCCTGGACAGTACTCTTTGCGCTCAAGGGAAGAGGAGATGTAGTCTACGACGCTAAACACCTGCTGGACAGTGGAATGCTTTCGTCGGAAACAAAACTGATGATTTGGGAGTATATTGTAGGGTTCAATGGAAGGCATCATTCGTTTTAACAGAATTTTTTCGAATACCTTAGAAAGTGAAGGAAGGAGACTTATAGGACGGTAGGATGAAGGATTATGTGGTGGTTTTCCAGGTTTGGGAAATAATATTATGTCGGAATATTTCCTGAGGAGTGGGAAGTGTTTAGTTCGGAGTATACAATTATAGATGTAGGTTAGGAATATATTTGTCTTATTGGGAAGATTACGGAGAATTTGACCGGTGATTAAATTATATCCGGGTGATTTGCGCTTAGTTAGACGAAGATATATACTTGACCTATTCTTGAAAGGTGTTACTGCCTGGTAATGGCATGTTCAGAAACTACTGCCTTTAGGGCATTTGGCAAATCTAAGGGATCTAAATTAGGAGTAAATGTTTACTCGAGGTGCTGGGCCAAAATTTGTGCCTTGGCTTTGTCAGAAGAGGCCCAGGAACCATCTCCTTGGCGCAAGGGGTTAGAAGCTTCATGGCTTTTAAGGATTCTGCAAGTAGCAGTCCAGACTGATTTGTCTCCTGCTGAGTGGGAAGACAGATGGGCATTAAAACCCTCATTTCGTAAACCACCTAATTTTTGCTTTACTAGCCTGGATAGACGATTAAAGTCTTTGCAATTCACGTGTGTGTGTGTGTGTGTGTGTGTGTGTGTGTGTGCGTGCGTGCGTGCGTGCGTGTGTGTGTGTGTGTATTAATTTAGTTATTATATATATTAATTTTCCTTGCTTTTGTTTGTGTTTGCCTATTGGATTCCTGGTGTGGTTTTTGAAAAACCCAGTTTTAATTAGATGCCAATCTTAATGGAATTGGAAAAATAAAATGTGTCCAAAACTTTCTGCTGATATCATACCCTCTGTAGTGTACCTTAAGTGAAGCATTAACACATCCGTAACATATTTTACCCGTATGGGCCTATAGCCAGAAGGTGGAGTATAAAATTAATATATAACAGAATATGGCGCAAGAATTTTGCTTCACTGATCCCCTGCTGTTTTTAGTTAGTTGTCGAATTCTAAGATATAAAAGTAATATATAAAAAAAAATATATAAAAGTAATTGAAACCGAGTCATAATATTTATGCGAAAATTATTCTAATTGAATATTTTTTGTAGAAAAATTTGTTACAATTTCATTAGAATAGTACTAGTTCAGTTAGAATAGTAATAGTAAAATTATATCAATTCAACTGAATTACCACTAACTAACTACAGTTATTAACATTCTAGGTGCCGCAAACTAAAGTTTAATTTATACTTTTAATGATTGGTATGATGAGGTTCTAAATTCTAGAGTGGTGTAGTACTTTCTCTCCGTAGGCACTAAATCTATATGGCAATTGCAATAACCATTAAGATCCAAACATAGTTTTATTTCCTTCTACTTCATTAAATTTTATAGTGTACGTGTTGTAAACATGTAGGTAAGTGTTTTACGGTTGCGAATCCGTACATTTAGGGTTGCGGGTGTCGAACGATTTCTACTGATCGAGTTATGTTTTATCTATTTATTGAAAGTAAAATTTTGTTTTTTGTATGGAAAAATAAAAACTTTTTCAAAAATCCCTCATGGGAAAAACCTCGATTGATACTTATCCTGCAGCCACGTTTCCGTGAATGTTTCCTGAACAAAACTTGAGTTCGTAACATCAACCGAATGATCAGTTTTTCTGATTGTCTCACGTTTAGACAAAATCTATTTTACTCTGTGCCTAAGGTTGAACACTTTTCTCTTAGTTTTTCTTGTCCCTCTTCCAAGGTAGAGAAGGTCTCTAGCATCATAATTTAGAAAGTATTTAAAAAATAATAGTTGAAGGGTTAATGATCCTAACAAGGAGTATCTGGCCCGAGTGGTAAGTAATATTTAACAAGGTGCAACAGCAATATTTAACAATTACTTGTCTGCCAAACTTGACATTACTTGAGCCCTGAATCTTCAGGGGGATTAATTGGGATTAATGAAGAAACACTTGTTAAACTTTTAATAGAAAGTTTATATTATTCTTAAATCTTTTCTGACCAAACCTGGACAATGAATATCTCTACACCATTCAGACAAATAACGTTTTCATAGATATTTACCTATATTATATCCTAATAACTGAATTAACAAAATAAAATTTTTTTTTATGGTGTTAATGGCCACAAATTGTGGGAAGAATTATGGCATTAAAGTTTAGTATATATTCTCAATGAATGAAAATTTCATATAATATAAACAACAGCTAATCGCAGTATGGGCTTTTTATCCATCAAATTAAATATTTATATTATTTCTTAATCATGTTCTCGAAAAATGATTTTTTATTCCATTAATGCTTATTATATATTGCTCAGATATTGTAGTAAGATAATCAATGAATTGTTTCATTCATAACTCTGTTCTCCTCAAGTTAACTAGAGATTCTTACTTTATGAATTTAAAAAAATTGGCAATTCCTTAAAGTAGCCACCATATTTTGAACAGTATAATCACTCTATGGCTATAACATATAAGAGAAGTAGATGATATAGTTTTCATAGGGTCATTGGGGGAAAAGCAAGGGAATCAGAGAGGTGCCTGACCGCTTGATGGATGAGTCGGCTAAGGGGCCTCTGCAATCATTCTGGCAGTGTAAGGAGGAAGGCTCGTCGAGGCACGCGTTCGAGGTGTGCAGAAGCATTTCCACATTGCGCATGACCTCTGTGAGCTAGGTATCCCTTTCTCAGGCCCTTTTCCAGGGCAACCCATCCGTGAGTGAAGGCATGCCTTCTAGGTTGTAGGAAGCTGAGACCGCTGAGAGGTCCATCATGAGTATGGTTATAGGTAAGCCTTCTCGATGGGCAACCTGACCGTCTGACCGTTTCGAAACGAAAGACAAATCATGCGAATGGTGCCATGTGTTCTACGCGCGGGGCAGCATTTCCAAAGTTCACTCGATTTCTGTGCACTAGGTACGTTTATAGGCCACTTTTCCTTTAAACCTTGCCTTTACAAAAGGGCGACCCATTTGGTTCCTTTTTATTCAAAATGATAACCTATGAGACAAAATCTTTGTGGAATAGTATAGTACTCAATAATAATAAAAAAATTGCCTGAAAAGTGTAAAATAAAAAATCCTGTTGTGGAAATCCTCCAATTTGCAGGTTAAAAAATAAAAATCTCTTGTTTGCATACAAACAATCTTTCGCTTAAAAATCTGTTATAAAAAAACTCTTTATTATTATTATTTATCTTTCTGAAAATATTAAGGATTCTTAAATGAATAATATATATATAATAATGGTACTTTGTGAAAAGGAGATGGGTGAAATGATTAATTTATTTTTTGCGATTTCCTAATTAACGTTAGTTTTCTAAAAATAAATAATGTGAGCAGATTAAGATATATATTTAACGAAAACAAAGCTTTACAAATGTATATTTTCTATGTGATACCAAACCAGGCAAATAGTCCTATCGTTTTTGTTGTGGAAGCTTAAAATAAACAAATAATTACTTATAAATGAATTCGTAAAAAAAATTAAATTCGTCTTCATTCTATCCGTAACTTTCTCCCAACATAATGGTAAATAATTGAAAAACTTGTCAAGTTACTCCAAGCTACATCTCCTCCGACTGTTTAACCGTTTATTTGAAAATGGATCTTTCTCATCTGTTTGGTCTGAAGCGACGGTTATGCCGATCAATAAGAATGGTTGGTCTTGGGTCCTTCAGAAGGCTAATTTTCTGACAGATATACAGTGCGGCTTCCGACGTAGACTCTCAACTATTGACCGATTGGCGAGGGTTGAATTTTGAATGCATTTGCAAATAAGCAGTGCATGGGGGGCATTTGTTTCGATATCAGGAAAGCGTTTGATATTTGCTGGAGGCATTGTATACTTTAATCCTTAAAGAATTGGGGTTTTATTGGAAACTTGCCCCGTGCAGTACAGGGTTTTATAAGAGAGAGAGATCCGGGTTGCTGTCGGTGCTGTGCTCTCTGAATCCAGAATTTTAATAAATGGAGTTCCTCAGGGCTGTGCCCTTAGCCCAACTCTTTTTGCCTTATGTATTAATGGAATTACAGAACCTTTTACAAAGTATGTCAATGGGTGCTTGTTGGACAATGGGTACTTGTTGGGACTTTGGCATAAGCTGCCGCTCGGAATCTATGGATTTCATTCATAGATAGCTCCAGGCGGCGATTAACAGACTTAATCAGTGGTGTTTGAAAACTGGCCTTCAGATAGCTCATGACAAAACAAAGTTCATTTTGTTCTCCAAAAGACGCAACTTCTTTTTTTGATAAACATAAATTACCACCATTAGGTGGCATTATATATATGGCTGAGCTATATGCTATTAGTAGGGCTCTCTACTTCATTATTTCGGCTCCCTGGAAAAATGTAGTGATATGTACTAATTCGTAGAGTTCATTGAAACGGCTAAAACATCTCGGATTGGACCACCCTGTTATTTAAGAATAACCCCTAAGGGGTTCATTCGTATCTCAGGGATCTGCATTAGCTGGGCAAATGTGTTAATTTGTATGGGTGCCGGGACATAGTTAATATAGCCAGAGTAATGAATTTCCTAAAAGACATAGGCATGTATAAACACATAAGAATTTTTTTTTTTCTAATGATTTGATTTTTTGGTGAGTCGGACACTAGGGCCTTGGTAGCTGCAGTCATCCAAAATTCCACACCCTCCTCCTTCTCTGAGTAAGGGCGAACGGTTTTCCCAAAAAATTAATTATTATTCTTTTATTAGGAGTGAGGTCGATGGGCCCCTCCTCCCTGCACAGTGATGTTCACTTATTTATTTTATTGTTATTTTTAATTTTTNACCTTTGTGGGGGCTAACCCCCTCCCCCTCCATCCTCTGTTATTGCAATCTACGCTACGAGGGGCTTATTAGTTGACCTTTGACCCCTCGCCCCAGAGATTTAAAGGTAAAGCATTTTTTACGGAAATACACACACTCATACGTTCACAAACACACATAATTACCCATTTCTTCTGATTTCTCATTAAGGAACCAAACTTATTACAGTAATACTATGAAGATATTTCTCAAATATATATATATGTATGTATGTATACTTACAAATATGTATAAATTTTTAATGAATCATGTTCTCTGCTGTACTGGTCGGTGAAGTATCAAATAGTTTTTCTTTATGTGATGCCTTGTTTCCAATGTTAATAGCTAAATATAGTTTTAAATCAAATCTGTTAAGCGTAGCAGAGGGTAAGAATGACATGTTAAGTTTTAAACATCTCGAGAAATTCGCTGAATAGGCGATTAAACTGTAAGTTCTATGGACTTCCCGTGTAAAATGGACAAATGCGCAGAGTTATATGTTTACTTTTCGAGTGCTTTCTCGATCGCTGTACTTCATTATGAAAGACTTAACTCCCTAATCCCATTCAATTTCGAAAGCAAAGCTCCATTAATTAGCTTGTTTGCTTAGCAAAGAGCCTTCAATCACGATTACAAACTTCGTACTAACTTAGTGAATCTCCATGTCGAGCGAAATAATACTATTATTTAGAGTTCCATCTCCCAGAAATCAATCTTCTCGAAATTTTGAAAGATCTAGTTCCTTTTTTAAAAATTTTTCGAAAGTGACATCTCCGTTGACGTCATTAGCTCCTATTACACTTAGGGGAGGTAAATTTATGAGTGTTTTATTTCGTATATAATTGTTTTTATTATAAAAAACTAATGTAAAAGTTGGTTATTCCTTTTCGATGATTTGTTTGATATATTACAAACACTGCATACGTTTGCATGTATACAAACACGATTATTCGTTTACACACACACACACAACGCATATACTCTTCGGTATGAGTAATTTTGAGAATTGAATAATGAGACTTCATCGTTGGGAATTATGCTTTATCACCCAGCCAAATTTAGTGGTCTTTCTAGGATTGTTGAATTGAAAGATTCTAGAATTTGTAGATTGAAAATCTAGTTGTATTAATAAAGGGAAATATACCAAAGTTTACTACAATTTTTTCTATGCTAAATATGAAATTTATTTTTTCAGACCAAAACCAGTAGAAGATGTACACCAGAAGATCGTGGAAACTAAAGAGATAGAACAAATTAAAGGTATATATAAACTTTTATAACAAATAATTTTTCATGTTCCCTGGTGGCGGGTAGTATTTGTTCTTTTAACAAAATATTGGAACGTCAAACACTTCCCCATTTTGCACAAAACCAATGAAAGTGAACTGGTAACATAAGAAATTTCGTACTTAAGAGAATATAGTATTTGTAAGAGAGTTTAGGATGGAAGGTGAGACGTCAAACCTACCATATGTGAAAATGGAGTAGACAAGCGTAAGAGATTGACTGATGATGCAGAGTGGCTTCGGAATTTTGTGTTTTATGGATGAGTGCTAGCTGTCTTTTGTTTTCACCTTGCTTTTTCATTAATCCAACTTTTAGTTGTTTTTAATAATAATTTGTTATTCCTTTATTAAAAAATACATTTTTAAAATTTTTGTTTTTTGGATCTACCTTGACCGAACCCCAACTAAAATCATCTCAGAATATTTTCTTATTTTACCTTAATAAAAAATAAACCCTTTATCTTTCTTTAAAAAGTATGATTTTCCATTAATCTACCCTCCCCCCCCCCCCTTCTAAACCGATTTCATCTGTAACTATCTCATCTTTCGCTTTGTACAAAATAAGTAAAATTTAGAATTTGGTTTGATTATTTAATATTTGCGGACCTTACAACGCTTACTTAGAAATAAACAAATTTTTATATGTGTGTGAAAATTTTGATTGGTATTTTTAGCTTTTTCAATGATGGATCGGACAAAATCTACAGACATTTTCTAGTAAATAAAATTTAAACTACGAAAATAGCTTGATTTCTTTACGTATGATTATGCTAAAACCTGACCTGAAAACCAAGGCCGCAATGTTCATCTTACTCTGTGCTACTTCTGTAAATAGCATTGACTTAAGACATTCTACTAAAACGCCTTTAATGCCCTCAAGGCCGCAATGTTCATTATACTCTGTGCTACTTCTGTAAATAGCATTGACTTAAGACATTCGACTAAAACGCCTTTAATGCCCTCAAGGCCGCAATGTTCATCTTATTCTGTGCTACTTCTGTAAATAGCATTGACTTAAGACATTGGACTAAAACGCCTTTAATGCCCTCAAGGCCGCAATGTTCATCTTACTCTGTGCTACTTCTGTAAATAGTATTGACTTAAGACATTCGAATAAACGCTTTTAATACCCTCAAGGCCGCAATGTTCATCTTACTCTGTGCTACTTCTGTAAATAGTATTGACTTAAGACATTCGACTAAAACGCCTTTAATGCCCTCAAGGCCGCAGTGTTCATCTTACTTAGTGCTACTCCTGTAAATAGCATTGACTTAAGACATTAGACTAAAACTTCTTAAATTTTTCAAGCAACAAGAACTCAACAGAGGCCACGGTTTCTTAATCAGCCTTATAAATAAAGAGCTCACACCTCACATTAGAAAATGACCATAATACGACCAATCTTGACCTACGGTGCACAACTGTGGGCGGCACGCTAATCCTTCTAATATCCAACGAATACAATCTTTTCAGTCCAAAAAGATCAGAATAATTGCTAACGCTCCATATTATGTGTCCAACTGTACCCTTCATCACGACAAAAATTCCTTTTGTCGAAGGTCTTATCTCCACCTGCTTCAAGTTCTTCCATAGTAAACTCCAATTTCATCCTAATCCATATGCCCAGTCCCTGTCGTTGGACTCCAATCCTCCCCGGCGACAAAAACGGAGATGGTCTCGCTACCTCCTGGGCGGGCCTTAATGACTTACGTTTATTAGGAGTGGAGTCGAGGGGCCCATTCTCCCTTCACAGGGATGACCATTTATTTATTTATTGTTAATTTTTTTATTTATAATTTATCATGTTATCAAATTACAAGATAGCTTGATTTCTTTACGTATGATTATGCTAAAACCTGACCTGAAAACCAAGGCCGCAATGTTCATCTTACTCTGTGCTACTTCTGTAAATAGCATTGACTTAAGACATTCTACTAAAACGCCTTTAATGCCCTCAAGGCCGCAATGTTCATTATACTCTGTGCTACTTCTGTAAATAGCATTGACTTAAGACATTCGACTAAAACGCCTTTAAAGCCCTCAAGGCCGCAATGTTCATCTTTCTCTGTGCTACTTCTGTAAATAGCATTGACTTAAGACATTGGACTAAAACGCCTTTAATGNAAAAAAAAAAACCTAATTAAACTGCAAAATTATTTTTTATTCCTCAAGCGTACTAAAAAATATAGGTATTTCTATGTTTTATCAGGAGACGTGATCACAAATTGTTTTTCTCAATAAATGTACAACTCATTTATTATTAATATTGTAATTCATTCTTCTTTTAAACCTTAACTGAATTTGATTTGTTGTTTTTTACATTTTACAAGTAATATATGTGAGTATAAGATACACTTTCTTATAAATTATTCTTCTAGAAAAGTAATACTTTTTTATCTAATCACTGACAGTTGTAGATTCCACAATATAATTAAATCCTTTATGACGCCTTCAGTAGCCCTTTAGTAGTGTCAAATATTCAATGGCTGAGACATCTTTTCCGAGACAGTTTACTTATATATGTTGAGAAAGAATGCTGCACTCGTCGAGATATATTCCTGGCGGCCAGGACTCAGCTAGTTGGGACGAGAAGTGTTCAGACGACCGGCACAAGGCCTCACTGGAACAGGAGGTTGGTGTGGTCGGTTACCATGTTTGGTCAAGAGCTGTATTGTTTCCACCTCACCTTCATCCCCCCTACTCTCTACCCAAATCCTGCTTTCCTCTCGACCAGTCCCACCTTCTTTTCATGCATTTTATTAATCTCACTTCTTATTATAAGTCGGCTTTATATCATTAATCATTTTATTTCCTTTTCAAATATTTATAAAAGAGTAAACCTGTGTCATTGATCTTTTTTTTTCATACCTAATATATGTTTTAAAGTTCAGGACGACTGAAACCACGGGCTGGAAAATAAATGGAGAAACGAAATCCAACTGTCCTTTACATTCTCACTCGTCACAAAATATAAGTCTATCATTTACTACTTCAATTTTACGGAAAGAACTTGTATTTTTTATTTTTCAAACCACTGAAAGAATAATTTGCGTTTGTAAATGTGGTTTTTAAGGTAAAAATCATAAAATTAAAGGCTTCCAATAGTATTCATAACTTACGAATAAAGGTCATCAAGATGGCTCAAGATTCTTTATGCTTTCACGGCATATGAAGACAGTTTGTTTTCGTGCCTACATATGTGTGCGTGTGTGTGTGTGAGTGTGGGCACTTATCATATTTTAAAAAAAGAAAGTTTATACCATTGGCATAAATGTTAAGATAAATTTTCCTTAGATTATTCGAACAAAAATTTAGACTAAAACGAAGAAGTAACCATTACAAGTGCTATGCTTAATGGACCTTACATTTCGCAGTTTTCTCAATCCACCTGCCACTTCAATAAAGACGAAATGCAAACCACTACCACATACAAACCACTACCGATAACAAGGAGACAAGCAAAGGATGCATCCATGCAGGCTTCCTTGGTCTCCTGCATACAAAGGGAAGCAAATACAAAACTATAATGAAAACTGATAGTAGGAATGCAATTTTTAAAAACTAATGAAAAAGATAAAATTTTTAATTTATACAATTTATAAAAAAAATGGCAAATATTGGACCTAAATGATTTTACTTACTCCAATTGAAGTTGAAGTAGTTTTAGTGGTTGTTAAAGTGCCAAAGTAAGAGTGGTAGTTAACGAGTAAAAACTCGCAATATGTGCTTATGTTGTGAGCTAACTTTCTTTAGCTGCCTGAAATTCTTTTTTTCGATAACAACAAAATACTTATATTAAAATTTTTGAATTCCAATCACCTTATCGTAACAGTTTTAAGTTGAGTTCACTAATGTGCAGAAACATTCCATTAAGCCAATAGTTACTTTCCACATTTAAGTGGGAATTCAGTTGTATGGCAGGCTCAGTAGAAATTGAATTGCTCCAAAGCTATCCCAGTTGTGACTGACATAAGGTAAACTCCAGTAAACTCCAATAATATCAAATTGATTTTAGACTTAACTTAAATGTCAGATTGAAGTATGCACGACCTCAAATAATTATTACAGCAGCCCATACTCTAATAAAACACGAGAAGCTGCAGTTTGTTTGTTATCTTTTAAATAATCTTTCAGACAGTTTGAAATTTATATATATAATACGAACAGGAGAAAGAAAGAGTGTAGCGAACACACAAAATAAAAAATTGCAATTACTACTACTTATATATATATATA
>KZ807081.1:442641-455194 GCA_000696205.2 Oncopeltus fasciatus
GGGGAAAAAAAAAAAAAAAAAAAAAAAAGGATTTTTTCGCGGCCAAAAACGCGGGGCTAGAGGTGTTCACCATACACACACACTGACTACATAGCTGCCTTTCCTAAATATTTATTTTGGTGTGGATCTCCCTTTTTGTCCTCCTAACCCTTTGCTTCATTACTCGTCTTTGGTAATAATGCTAGTAGGACAGAAAAATATATTTATAAATAAATTTTTATTCTATATTCAAAAAGGAACAAACTAAAAGCACGTTTGTGTGTGTGTGTGGGTGAGGGTCCACCGTTCTGAGTTATCTGCATTTTACTACCCCATAGAGGTCAATCTTTCACTTGTTTTTTGATAAATAAATTTTAGCATTGCTTACTGCTCACTATTTTGAATGAGAACCCGCCATCAATGCATTAGAACCTGACCTAGAACTCGTCTTTCAAAACGAACTTTTAAGCCATTATACAATGATACAATGATTGATAATATTGACTACTTAGTTAGCTAATGTTAGATAATGATATTTCGTAATCGATATCAGTGTAGTAAAAATTTGAGAATTCATTCTCAAATGATGCATAGAACATAGTCAGTTATGACAGATATGATAATTATTCGAGAAAAATGGAGAGTTTAGTTCACATTGGCAAACTATTGTTTTGTTACTTATGATAAGACTTCATGTTGTTGGTCTCAAGTTCTCTACTGCTAACAATACTGTTTAGTAGCAAATTTCAAGTCAATTTAATTTGGGACTTTATAGGTCTATCAATAGATCTCTATTCCAACAATATTTATAAACATGTTAGAAGTCAATAAATTGGGACTTTAAAAATTTCAATATTTACCAATGAACCCTATATTTGCAAATAAGTAATAGAAAAAGGAATAAAAAAAACAGCTACATAGAATAGTTTAAATTCAATACTGAGCTCTAATTACTATTATTTGCAGACGGGCAATTCTGAGCAATGAATATCCTTTCACTGAAATTTTCGCTCCTACTTCCTTACCACAAAAGTTGGGTGTAATATACCATGTTACGGGACTCGGAAACATCTTTTCATTGACTTTTGGTTATTTTTTGTTAACATTTAATAATGGTTTATCCTTAACATACTGGCTATAAAAATAGGACAAGTTGTATTTTTAAAGCAATAGTAAAGTTGTACCCTAGTAAATCTGAAAAAAAAAAGTGCGTAAAAACATTAAACTATCCAGAAAGTGATGAATAGAAATGTTATTATTTAAAAAAAAAGTTATTTGTGTTTATCATAGTTATGAATGTGGTATTTTTAAATTTAAAATAAACTTAAATGTATTGAATAATTTAATTCGTCATTTAATTAATTAATTGGTTTAGACATTTTTTTTTTTAAATATTGCGTCATATATTTTTACATCATTATTCATGTTTAGATGAAACACATTTATGGAGTTTTAAGAAAATTTAAGTTTGAATACCAAAGTTAGTAATTAAAAAAAAATTGAAAATAATAATTATCGCGCTATTATTTCTTTAATTCATTATTATTATTACTATTTTGTTTTCAATCCTTATTTTGTGTTTTGCTTTCAAAACTTATGGCCTAACCTATACTTATATTCCTCCTCAATTATCTCAACTTTCAACTAATCCTCAATAAAGGTAATAATTATTTGAAAGATGCATTATTGAATGCTTACTTTCATGAAGACATTTCCCTTAACCATCTGGTGACTGAAAGGCGACCACTCTTTGTCTGTATTGCGTGCGTTGTATCTTTGAGGCTTTCCAGACGAACTTAGTTGCAAAACATTTTCGCCGTGCTGTAAGTGTGCAGGAGGTGGAGGGGGTTGGGGGGGGGGATGTGGAATTCGCCTGTCTGGCGCGGGGTAGTGGGGGTAGCCGGTGCGAGCAGTCTGTGCCCGCGAGTGCCGAGTGTACCTAGTCAGGCGTCCGGTGTGGATCTTCTTGCCGGACACCCGCCTCCATGTGCCACCAGTCCCATGTCTACCATTGTCTCTGGTAAATCCTATGCTTATGTAATAGCTAGGGATGTCCAACGCGTCTCACGTGTACAGATTAATTATTATAGTTTACATATATTTAGATTAGCTGCTGATAATATAGTTGTTTACCACATCAGCATAAAGTAACAATCTTTAAACCTACTCAGACTCAGTTTTCTTTTACATTTCCATAGCTTCTGTAGCTTCATCTCAGGCGCGTGCGTCTTTGAGCAGCTCGAGTCATTTAAAACTCAGCCAAGTTTTCTATGTAGTTATGGTTAACTGAAACATTGATGACAGAAACCGATACTTCATTAAAATAGATAAAATTCATTTTGGAATGATTGACTCTGAAATCTTAGACCATAGTGTTCTTGGGTCTAGCTTGAGAATCGCGATGAGTATTCACTTCCAGTGGTAAGTCAAGCTGATAAATTCGTCACTCAAGTATGAGTTACTCATTGACGTAATGTTTCCCTTGCTGTCATTTCTTGGCACTTTTACAGATTTAACTCATCATTTTGCATACTTATCGTCCACATTTATCTTTCTGTATTCTAAGAATATCGTCATTCCATTATAAATGGCCTTTTGTTATTGATTATTATTAATTGTATTAATTATTGGTAATTAATATGTTATATAATATTAAATACGTTATAAAAACTTGTAACGGAATTTTTATTCGTTTTTTTTTTAATTTAATCTTATCCAATAAAATCTGAAAACCCATATAAATATGGGATTAAAATAAGCAGTGATGAGCGTCACTCGTACTTAAAGGTACAGTGCGTGCCATCTTGTGGCATGGGAGAGAACGAGTTACGAAAGATTGCATTCAGGATAACTTTTTGGGAATATTACTGGTCAACATGTAATTTTGTGGAATTTTATGATAGATATACACTATCTGTCTTTGCTGTCGAGTTGCTGGGTCCCGAGCCGCAACTCGAAAAACAAGACCGTGAACATTTCTCAAGTTTTTGTGCTTCAGTTTTTCATTTGTCTGAGCGCTCGCAGAGGCCGCTTTCACTACTTCTATATAATGTGAAGTACAATTATTTAGTTATAAATTATAGTCTTTAGTCGCCGCTCCTTTTTTGTGTCAATGCCCACTATAATAGATAAAAACTTACAAAAAAACAGGCAAATAGTTCATGGATAACCTACCTCTCTGTTATACAGCTCGCACATAAGGGAAATCTACTTAGCAAAGTTAAAATTATTTAAACTAATAGTAAATTATTGTCATATTTCACTGGCCGCTCGAAAAATAATTTCAAAATGTTTCTTGTGTAAGAGATTTAGAAGAAAGTTAGTTGGATTAGTTCAAGCTCAAGAAAAGTGCCTATTTTTCCTTTTCTTAAAATTTGTTTTGCGCTCATTTGTCTTAATTGAATTCTTCATTAATCAATTTCATTCATTTGATACATAATTTTCTTTTATTACTTCAATTTGAACCAAGTATAATGTATAGTATAGTGACCGGTCAAAAAATTGAAGTAAAATTTCATACATCTATGTTTTGACGTCCAAAATATATGTGCTTGAATATTGTTGTGTGTCTGTGAACCAAATTAGAATGAAACGGAAAGGATCGCAAAGAAATTCGGTGGTCAATATGTCCATTCAAGAAAATTAACACATTCCACGCAAGAGCTCGAAAACGTGTCTCGCTGAAGCTGTACAAAAAGCAAAAACAACTAAAAATTTCCAGAAATGTTCTCCAGAAACCTTTTTTATGTATGCGTAACTTAATGCAAAACCTTTATATGTATTTTATTGTTTTTAACCATTTCAGCCTTTTAGGATCGTGGAGTGAGGGGCAAATCTACAAGTAGATACCCTAATCCCTTGGCTCTAGGCAAGATTTTATTTCTGGATAAAAGCTTGCCCAGGACCCACTGCGCCAGGGTTGAAAAGCGTATCCGTACCAGCCAGGGCTTCTTTCAGATACTATATTAAAGAGTAAAATGGCATCTGTAAATGTAACTTCATTTTTGCTACCAGGTTCTTTTATAAGTATTTGTTGATGTATCGGTGAAACCAGTAAGCCTTACGATAAAACATAACCATTGTAGATTATCTTGGTACACTGAAAGTGGTCGCAGAAGTCTGTTTTTACTATTCTCGTATGAAGCTCGTGGCTGTCTTTACAGTTGTTTCTGCAGGAGTTTTAAGTGCCCATTTCTCATTGTAGCAATGGACTAGTGGTCTAGCACCAGCAAACCAGCCCATTCGTGCATTTTAGCAGATTTCCCGAGAAGAGATGTAGCCATTCACGTTGGTAACATGAGACGACTTTCGAAAATTTTCAACAGATTTTCACCTAATGTTTAAAAATATCCGATAAAGATATATATATATATATGACCATGCCCTCTAGCGTTAGTGTTTCGCCCACTTTGCCTTCGTGAGCAAACTTTAGCAGACATATTTTACAACCATTGATCTCTATGGCTTTTAAATAAAATTTCATCCTTTACTCTTATTTATACCCATCTTAAATAAAACATGGGAAATCTCCTTAGAGTATGCAGCTCCTGCGTGATTTTCAATCTTTTAATCCGAACTCCATATACGTCTTCAAAGATATACAGCTAACAACTTCTCTACCCCAACAGTCAAGGCGTAATAACCATGATGTTGATCGCCCTATAACCTCATCCTAATCCTTAACTTCTCTACCTGAACTTATTAATTTTTTTTTTGACTTCAGGCATCCCAAATGCGCTTTGAATTGCTATGCGTATAAATATCATGTGAGTCATAGTGATTACCAACATCCCTAAGTTTCGCATACCAGTCAAATGCGCTACCATGTACAATTTGTGAAGAATCTTTTGTTCCCTATTTAATCTCATTTAATCTAATAAAAATACCAATTTCGTCGGTTAGTCGGAACTAATTTCCTTTCTCAAATAGAAAGGGTGATTTTTCTAATGGATTTGGTTCTGAAAATTCATTAGCCTGGAAAATATTATGTAGTAATAATGATTAATACTATTAATTTAATTTTCTCTTTCGATATCCATATTTTTATGAGTTTCAACTAATTGTTTCTTTGAATTTTGCTAAAGAAAGAAATTGTTTTTTTTTACTGAATTATTTTATTTCATTTGTCTATCTATAGGACAAGTTGAATCTATATTCAGATTTGAAATTTGAAAGAGACAATATCCCTCTGGAGGACGCTGAGGTAAAAGAACGAGTTTTAACAAATAAAACATTTCTATTGCGATGAAAATGCTTGTTGATGGCCGGCAAACGACATATCGATAGATAGAGACCTTACACGTACATCAGCAATCCATACGTTTCTGAGTGGCAGGTGACAAAACTTGTCTATTGTGATGTAACAAGCTAGACTTAAAACAATAATGTTGCTGTTCATAGCTGAAACACTTATTGTAAAATTATCGCTGTATTTTTCGATCAATTTAATACTATAGATTTTGTCTTTTTGGACACGCCGAAGAGTCATCGGGTCCATGGTAAAATGCTACCAATGTCATGAATAGTCACATTTTACTGGTTTTGACGAATGGAGTTGTTTATTTAATATGATGGAAATTACATTGGGAAAATTAAATAAATAAAACTTCCAAAATTTGTGTAGCAACCTTTATATATTTGTAATTCAATCTATATTTATATATAAAGTTCACACGCACTCTCTTTCTCCCCCCCCCCCNCCCCCACTCTGTTTCTTTTATTCTATTTCTCTCCTTGAGTTCTGTACTGGTGCAACTGTTGTTTTTGGTCAAGATCAATTATACATTTAGTAATGTAAAGCATAGTAAAATAGTACGAGAAATTTTTAAGAAAAACCTCTTTTTTTTTCTTTTTTTTTAAGAATAATTTATATTAATAAGTGAAAAAACATAAACTTTATTCTTTAGACGTTCATAGATCACATATTGTCCTAATTACTTCAATGATACTCGTTAATTTTGTCTGGCTTTAATAACAATTATTCCAATAGGGCGATTTTCTACAATTTACGATTTGAGGTAAACCACAACACCCTATCTTCAGATTTGTAAATAACTGTTGAATTTCATTCCTATTACTTAAATATTATGAACAATACAATAATAAATCTATTGTTATTATACTTCAAGTTTCAGATAGAATCTCACTCCAACAAACTCAGATTTTCTTCCTTGTATTTTAATACGACATGCCGAATTTTGTTTTGAAAAACAAAATACTTCGCGAATACTGATATTTTATTTTAATTAAATACGTAGGTTAGTTCTTGTATGCAGGGATTCGAGGAGGTAAAATAGGCTGATATGGGCAGATATGAAGGTTTTACTGGCATACGTAGGTTGTGTGCAGGTTATTACTGTGCAAAGCAAGGCAGATGGTCCATTACAGGAGGGTGGGGGGGGGGGAAGTCTACACTCCTCTCTTCTCTACTTCCTACTCCACCCACAATCTCTTAGCCATATTCCTATTTATCAAAAACAAAAAAACATTTACGACTGATAATTTTTCTATCGGCGAAACTCATTATATGACTATATCTGTCTTTTACTTATAAATGAAATAGATCTATGTTAAAAATCTATTTATCCAAACACTATTGAAAATTCTTTGAAGGTTTTATTTTAAATAATTTATAGAAAAATAACAGCTTTGTCCTATTTAATTATTTAAATTTTAATTGATCAATATGTTAAAGGGTCTATGTACAAGTGATGTTTAAACTGAGCAAATTTCCTAGGCAAGACTTCTTTAATTCAAACAAGAGAGTAGAAGGTTAATTCGAAGCCTCAAGCCACAATGACTAATGTGGGGTCCATGAAGACTAAGAGATAAGGTCTATGCTTTCAAAGACCTATACATTTTATTCCTGTTTACTGTACTTCATTAGGTTTATGAGCTCTAGATAAGATTTTGTTCATTTTTTTCTGTAATTCTTTGTAAATTTATTTATAGCTTTTTTAATAATTTAGAAATCTTTCTGTGAGAAATTTTGCTGATTCATTTGCGAATAAACATTATAATTTATTCTATTGAATATTAACAAAAAATTCAGTTTTCAGTCTCAAATATAAGTTTCTGAAGTTGAGGTTGCATTTCATGAATGTTTTCTGCGACCAAGAAACGTTGCATAAATAAGTTTGTGTTTATGATGTATAGTCCAAACTACTTGTTATACATTTTTTAAGAAAATTGTGATAAGAACAAAATAGCTACCAAAATTAGAGAAATTAATTGAATGGGGTTTTTTGGAACATGTAATAACTTAATCTAAGAAAATTTTATAATTCAAAATTTACATCTGTTAGTCACTTGAAACCGACCTCTCAAGTGTCCATCAATTATTTAAGCATTGGAAATCAATTGCCTTTTTGAGAGATGTGTTTTTACCATCTAAAATATGGCTAAGAAATTGTATTCAGTTGAAACTTGAGCAAATAAAAATTCTTCTTCTGGGCTTGACCGTTTCGAAAAGTTGTGTTTTGTCGAGCTTTCGCACATCCTGCCATGGTTTCTTCAGGACTGAGTTGAATGTGAATAAACTTAATCAACAGTGAGTTGAGTAGCTATAGAAGAGGGTTCCGAGGAATATTTCTGCACGAAACGATAATGATACTACATGACATATATGGAGTCATATTTTCAGAGTAAAAACTGCTGCTAAGGGCGCTTTCTAGCAACATTAGCGTGAATTACAATTTTACAATTGCACTAGTGTGAGTGCGTCCTAATATAGGATAGTAAAAATTCTCCCCGCAGTAACTAATTTAGCGCAAAGTTTTTTCGTAGTTTATGCCACCCTCGTGCAGATCGCCTCCTAATATATCAGTATCGTCTCTGTTCAATTACTCTTTAATCGAGCATTGCTTAATTGCTGTAAATATTTGTGCAAAAATATAAGTTTTTGCCGTTCCTAGGTTTCATCCAGGCAAGTTATTTTTACAGACTCCGATGAATTTCGTTAGAAACTGAGCAGTTCTTTTTTGTATTACCTCATTGTATACTTAGTGACTAATCCCAGAAATCGGAAGGCGTACTCAAGTTAGACGTTAAATTTGTTCTGACTGATACGAGTTCTCTGAAAAGTATTCTGTTATCTCTGGTATGGACATAGTTCTTAATTTTTATTTCATTTTTTGGTATATAGAAGTCCATTATTCACTGGTTCATATGTTTCTCACAGCGAAAAGGATGATATATTAAAAATATCTTGAATGCATTATTGGTCCCGATAAATTAAAAGTTAATTTTAAATGTGCTACCTTAATCCAAGAATGAAATATAAACATTATCAATAGCTGAGCAATAAAAAATAATTTCTTCCTGAATTATGCTTTTTCATGCTTTAATTTTTTTTTAAATTGTATTGTAATGCGCTAGTTATATGTCAATAATGCATATGAAATATAAATAAATAAGAAATTTAGTGTATAATTTATGTTTAATCTCCCTCTTCTAGGTCTGATTTCGCCTACAAATTTAACAACTTTCCATTAATCGAACTACTGAAAGGTCAATAATTTTAAATTAACTAAATTGAATAACTTCTAGTTGCTAATAACAGTAGTAGAGGCCTAGTTTTTATTATAATTTTCAAAAATATTGATAATTATCTTGTTCTTTTTAAAATATTTTTGGAAAAATTTATTTCTCAAAGACTTGCATATTGTGTATATATTATTTATTTGTTATGTTTATTAAATACATCGGGAGAAATATTTAAATCCCTTTTTAACTTGAAAAATCGTAATAAAGTTAAGAGAAGTTATTCTATTTTTTGTCGGTGTTCCCAACTTATTTCTTATGAACTGCCAACATGTTATTATTGAAATTGTAGTACGTAAAATTATGATAACAAAAGTATCTTAGTTGAGAGTAAACATGGCTACCCCAAATATGTTGACGTAATGTTTCTTGAGCGTAGTAAACGGTCGAACCATCCCTAACAATCAATTAAATACGTTTAGCATTCATTTAGCAGTTAGTCAGCACTGATATATATTGTTGTCTGCCTTAGAAATCTGCATGACTCTCATCGCTGTTCCCTCTCCTTCAGATTTACTAAACATTTACAATTTTGCAAATAATTCAATAATGTTATTCTATTTTAAGGATATAGAACATTTGTTATAATCTCTCCTGAGAGAGATTCCTCTGAATATCTTTGCCTAACCCTTTCATATTCTTCATCTGAATTTTCATCTCACGATCAGCTTTATTCGTCCTTTTTTTTTTGTTAGAAATTAAATCCAATTATTTTGAATCGATACGTGTATCGATAATTGAAAAACAATATCCGAATAGTGGTCAATTGCTTTGCTAGGACGTTAGTTTATCTGTAGTTTAGTTTTAATTATTCTGTAAAATCCCATGTTATGTAACAATTTCAAAGCCTTATTGTTGTTCTAGATCTAAATATTGCTTACTCTTTGCTCAGGAGTCAAAAGACTTGAATCCTCTGGATAAGAGCAGCTTGCTTGAAAATTGTGACTAAATATTTGCCGGACAAGTGGGGGGGGGGGGGGGGTTCATTGACACTTGTCCTGGAGTTGGGGTTTTTGCCCCCCTTCTCCCACCACCCTCCGCTGTCGGGAAGTAAACTGAAGAGAATGAATCCGGTGAAAGTGAAAATATCCTAAGTCATCCGATGACGACAGGACTCGCATAAACCCCTGCTCACTCCAGCACTTCATCCAGCATTAAAATTATACCCTCTGGACTTCTAGAAGAGTTAGAAGATTCCACAACTTCTTATCTCCTCGGTGAGATATTTCTACAAGGTATTCTTCTATTTAGCTGTATTTAAATTATGTTTACATATAGTCGTCTGATGTAAACATATTGTCTGATAAGGGGATTCCATTGGAAATTATGATAATACATTAGAATTTTGATAGTAATTTCCTACTTTCCGAGGGAAAAGATACTTAAAATGAAAATATTAAGTGTTTTCCTGATTATTTGATAGTTAATTCAGCCAGTATTTACATTACAATTTTCTGCACATTTTATTTTTCAAATAGGGTAAAATAATTGAATTCTTTACTCCATTCCTGAAATATATTTCCTTAAAAGAATGATTCTAGAGTGTATGGAGAGAAGATTAATTTTTGGTTTTAGAGAAAGTTGGGCCAAGATGCAGGCGAGAGTCCCCGACCCGGGAAGGCCGGTCAACCGTTCGATGAGCCTCCTTTTCTTTTTTTTTTTTTTCTTTAACAAATAACTGAACCCTATAGGTTCTAGGAGTAAAAATTCTTTATTTCTTGAAAGCTGATAGAATTTTCTACATTTTCCATACCATGAAAATTTTTCAATTTTCAGTTTCTCTAGACTTATTTACATTTAAACTCCCTATTTTCGGTGAATGCTGTTTAGGGGTCACATTTTATTTAATTTTAATTATTCATATCTTAGATCTGCACGGAGATGAGGTGTGCAGGAAACAAAACAATCACATTTATCATTTTGTTAATTTCCAGAAAAGGGATCCTGGAAATTAAATCACCTTTTGGAAGAGTGAATCGTTTTTCGGTTGGATTTATAGTTTTGAGTTATGAACATAAAGAAAAATAAATAAATGAAGCGGCGTCTTTAGGGACTTCCTCTGCGTTTTTCCTTTCTCCTTTGGGTCAGAGACGTGAATTATACCTCTAAATGACCCCAAATTCATTTAAGAAGTCAAATTTTGTCCTTTTAGAAACCCAAAATTTATAGTAAATTATATCTAGTTGTTCTATGGACCTGAGTTAATTTGTATTTCTAGCTGTTGAATTATAATGACAATTGCTTAGTTGATGCAAAATTCCTCCAAAAAAAAAAATTGTTTTAATGCTCATATTGAGAGAGGAAGAGCATTGTTTTCTTGTTCTTCTGGTTTGCTAATTTCTTAAGTGTTTTATGTTCTTTTTGCTTTATTTTTCATCATTTCTGTATGTATGAGAGTAGTGCACTTACTCATAGTGATAGTTATTTCTGGTCGTAGAGTCGGCTTGTTACTACTAAATATTTTGATTGAGAAATTGTTGTAATGTCAACTCACATTATCCGACTTTGATAGCACCATATTACCAATACTTAATGATACGTATGACACATTACAGTGGATGTGATTGTTCAGGAAAAGTTTGGCGCTGTGACTCCTCCAATGGCATAAATGAAGCAGTAAAGACTTGTGTGTCCAATAAAAGTCATTATTGCTAGTATAACATTCGTCTTGTTTTTCGTATTTTGTCGCAATTGCTACAGCCAACGAAATCCAGATCAATGTTGCAACCGAAAATTTGACTCTGAAGAAATGTGAATATAGGAACAAAATAGCAGCTATTCACAAAGCGGATGCCTCAGTATCTTAGTCATAAGATTTATAATAGATATGTTAATCTAACATTTATATTAGATATGTTAATTCCAATTTAATCATTATTCCAATTTTAAACTACAGATTTGTTCATTCTTTCAAGTCAAAATATTTCTAATAAAACTTCGGGTTTTAGGTAAAGTCCTTCTTATTCTTACTGTACTATTTTTGATAGAACTCTTTGTACATTTGTATGTATATAAATTCGACGAATCATGGAAAACTGTGTTAAAGGAGATCTATGTATGGAGATGTATATACATGTATGTGTATGTTTTATAATATAGGTTTTATTGAGATTGGAATTACTAAGAGCTACGCTAAAGGAAGACTTTACTTACAACAGAGCTGGAATTTGGATAAGAAGCGATACGTTTACTGGTGGGAGGGCAGAAGAGATCTTCGTGTACTCTTGACTGGCAGCGGCTGAGAGGTGTGCGAGTGGGAGGTCGCCCACTGCTCCTGAGCCTGTCAAATGAGACGAGGATTGTGAGCAGGTCTCTGCTCTTGGAGGACTCTGTTTGCTTGCGTCATTAGCTCGGGGGGACTGGTCGCCTTTCTGCTCCTGCACCAGCCAGCTTCCTTCTCCTTCTAGACCTTTGCAGATAAGAACAACAAGATTCTTTGCGTGTACCTCACAACAAGACTCCTATTAAGTTGATCTAGTCTTTAAATATTTACTACAATTTAAGTTCAAAGAGACCGAACCCCAACTAAAATCATCTTAGAACTACAATTTAAGATATTTATTAAGAGTAAGAGACTCGACTTCACAATTTTATATAATAATTAATTAAGATTATATTTGATTTTAATGTTCTTAATTGGTTATTTTCGTTTGTTTATTTATTTCTTGTTTTTTTTTTCCATTTAATTTTTATAATCTCTTTGATTATATAATATAGTAATGATGTAGTTAATGACTTATAAGTCATTAATACAGTCCATCATATTTGTAATGGGGTGTGTGTGTGTAAATATAAACACGCACGCGAATTATTAAACTCCTACTCAGTTACTTTTGTTTCTTTTGAATAGACGAACTAATTGGATGTAAGTGAGACAAAACATAATTTCAAGTAATAAATTATCTTAATTTAATTATGAATTATAAACCTAACTGATGGCTGTGGGTGGGGGGAAAAGAAAGTGTATAAATGTAATAATTTAATAAACTCTCCATGCATAAATTTATATAAATCCTTACCTTGTTATTTATAT
>KZ807081.1:465234-481846 GCA_000696205.2 Oncopeltus fasciatus
AAGAAAAAAATATACACCAAAATTTGGAGTAATATTTTTATTTATGCCAACGTTTCGGCTCCAGCAAACTGCAATAATTCGGGCAATGGCGTTGAGTGGAGAAATCTCCCCAGGGTGGTTGTTCACATTGTAAACTGCAGAAAACAACTGACAGTCAGTCAGTTCTGACAAAATTCTGTGAGTTTTAAGGAGCCAGAAGGATATTACTTCTTGATGGCGAGGTTCGTGGCTTAGAAATGTTAAACATATTCTAACTAGAGCTTTTAAAAATTAAAATAATGCAAATGTGGAGTAATATCTCCTGACTTTCTTAACAATTTTCTGTAAATAAATAAATATATCTGATTTAACAATTACTTATGTTAATTATTATTTTTGAAAGGTTTAGTACTGCTGGTATAAGTAGAATGACCTAGAACACCTAGATATTCGAGACGGCCAACCAATCATCAACCATGTTAAATCATTACATTTTACAGATAGTTAAAATAGTATGTACTTTATTATTAGTATTATGATGGACTATAATAATATGTTAGTAACACAAACAATAACGAAGATTGATTTTAAATTTTGGTCCCTTTAATAAGTCTGATTTAACTTCCGCCTTTAAAGGGATTTCAGCTATCCAGTTCACACACGCACGCACGCAGGCACACCCACACACACTCTCTCTTAGCTACGCCGGATGTCCGGCGTAAAAAAAAGGATTCAAATCTGCTGTTCCAGACTCAGGAGACGTGTTCGGAAACTTTCCGTAAACCAGTGACTCTTAATTCATCATTAGTAGAGCTTACATTTTTCCCGTGAAGTGAAGGTGAATTCTCAATTCGTCATATTTTCAATAAAACAGAACGAAACTGCTCTCAACACAGCCTTTAATTTCGTTCGAAGTTAAAATTATTCATTTTCCTCTATTATTTTTCTGAATGAATTAAATGACGTGCATATGGAAAACAATAAATAAAAAAAATCGTATAAAATTGTATATCTGCATTACCTGTAATTTTATTGCTTTAAGCACTAATTTTTTATTATTTTATTATTTCTTTTTTATGAAACTTTTATTTATTTATTACATTCTGTTAAATTAAAACATTTTGTAATTTGATCACCACAATGAATTAGAGAAAAAAAATGACATTCAATATCAATCACATGAGGAGAGAAGCTGACCAATGACACCACTCTCAAAGCACTAATTAGAATATTTTATAGGTGAATTAAGAGCTAATTGATCTCATAATTGCAATTTTATATCTTTGCACCAAAATATTTCCAAAACTAAGTATATAAAGAAAACATTTTATGAAGCGAAAATTACTTAGCATTTTTAATGAAATCTAATAATATCAGTTACTTACCTATTGGTGTAATTATTTATGTGGGAATGGTATTTTTATTAATTAGGTGCATCACTTAATGATGCCCTGTGTTTACTGTATTTTACATAGTAAAATAACCCATTATATTTATTTTACACACACACACATATATATATNAGGTGAACTATCTAATGCTTTTTCGCATCATTTTGATCGTCTCGATATTTTCAATTCCTAACTTTGATTTTTCATTTTTTTTTTTAAATTACCTTTTAAATTTGACAGAAACGCGGTGGTGAATGAAGCAATGATTCTGTGACTCAAGGCTAAGTAGAAGTGTAACTTGTGTAATATCTAAGGCTTAAAGTAGATTTTTTTTTCTTTCTATAAAATATTCTAATGAAGACAGAAAAAAAAAAAAAAAATTGATTAAAAACATTAAACATATAAAGGTAGACAAAAATTTAGCAGTCAATAAACCAGGTTAATTATCTGGCAGTATGAAATGCTCCCTTGGTAATCATCTCAAAAAGTTGAGAAAGTTTAAAAACAGACCCATCATAGAATTTAATTTTAATCAATTTTTAATTTTTTTTTTAAATATTAAGAGTAGTTAAAAGTATAGCCAACTTCCTATATTTCAATGACAGGTATAATCAACAATGGATATTTTCAAGAAGGTATGATTGTCACACTGTCTCTCCCACACCTTGATTATCTTAAAAAAACTCAACACATCTAAGAAGGAAACATATGGATCAAATTTTAAATGAACTTTTTCTGTTGAGTTTTTCACTCCAGCCATAAGATAATTTATTTTATCTGTGCAGTCCAAAACCATCTATTGAAACTAGGAACCATAGTTGAGATGGATAAGTACAACACTGACAAAAGAGATTGTACTCACACCGAGACTTATTAGATGATCTCACAGGACACTGCTGCCTCTTTCTCTAGGTAATAACAAATCTCTTAAGGAACTAATAGTAATGATATTCTATTGTCAATATTACTAAACTAATTGGTGCTTTTCTTATTATTAACACAGTAGATGGTCTATAAATAATAGTTTCTGACAACATTAGCAATTTTCACTGCCAGCCATAGCAACCAGCAAGAACCAAGCCTTATTTTTCATGGCTACTGAATTAAAAATTATGGAGTAAACTCAACCTCAGACTTAGTGAGAAAGTAGAAAGAATGACCACCACAACCAGATAGAATGTACCATCATACAATGAGTTAGCATGTATATACTTAATCTTGCACTCTAATCTAGGAACTATTCATCTACCTTATCATCAAATTCATCTTCACAGATCGACAACTTATTGAACAATAAAATACAAAGTTATTCTATTTATTACTACAAAGAATGTAATTTTTAATTGACTTTATCCACACAACAATATTCCATTATACCCAATTTTTTATATTTACAGCCGACTCTCCAATATTTCACTCTAAGCATAAGACTGGCAGAATATTCCTAATTAGATAACAAGCCACTGATCTAAAAAGCAACATACAATGGAAGAAATTTGTGTACTTACTCACTCTTGCAGAGCTTTTGCCATGCTTCATGATACTGAACAGGATTAGTAGTCTGGTTACCCTTTTCAAGATGAACTGATTCAATAAACTAAAACATAAAATAAAAAAAAATATATATATATATGTAAACAAATAAATTTAACTAGATCCCCTTGTTACAGAAGATCACGGGGCCGTTTAAGTTGCCGTGTAGGATTATCAGGATGGGTTTGGGAAGATAGTTCATTAGCTAAGAGATTAGGATGTTGTTTGAGGAAGCGGGAATGGAATTTGGAGAAACGATTGAGAATTAAGTCGTTGATGATATTGATTTTGAGGTCTTAGTGAAGGGTTGGATACATAGAAGGGAGCATTAACAATGGTTCTGAGGACTTTGGACTGGATTGGATGCGTTGGATGTTGGAAAGTTTAGCGGTACCCCAGAGTTCTATACCGTATGTCCAAATAGATGTAAGAATATAATGATAATTTCGAAGTTCATCTGAGTAGTCTATACCATATAATAGTCCGTAGCGTCTGTTTAGGTTTTGTCTCTTTTGCCTTATGTGTTCTTTCCCAGTTAGTCTTGAGCCCAAGTAGAAACCGAGGTATCTTACAGATGGATTGGGGAATAGGAATTTCGTTGAAGGTGAGAATAAGTGGAGGCTTGGTGCTGAGAGTGAATGTGACGTAGACACACTAGCTTTCATTTATTTTTATACGCCACAAATTGTAATTAAGGCAATGCGTATGTTTGTAGTACTGTAGTAAGTTCGTTACTGAGTGTACGTTCGTCGAGTCCGTCAGGACGCCGTTCCATAAAAGAATAAACAGAATTGATACTTATGTAAAGTTTTTTCCGGGTTGGACCGTGTAAAGTTTTTGATGGTTGCCGAGCTTTCGCACATCCTGTGATGGCTTCATTCATTCTCTATTCAGCCCTGAAGAAGCCATCACAGGATGTGCGAAAGCTCGGCAACCATCAAAAACTTTACACGGTCCAACCCGGAAAAAACTTTACATAAGTATCAATTCTGTTTATTCTTTTATGGAACGGCGTCCTGACGGACTCGACGAACGTACACTCAGTAACGAACTTACTACAGTACTACAAACATACGCATTGCCTTAATTACAATTTGTGGCGTATAAAAATAAATGAAAGCTAGTGTGTCTACGTCACATTCACTCTCAGCACCAAGCCTCCACTTATTCTCACCTTCAACGAAATTCCTATTCCCCAATCCATCTGTAAGATACCTCGGTTTCTACTTGGGCTCAAGACTAACTGGGAAAGAACACATAAGGCAAAAGAGACAAAACCTAAACAGACGCTACGGACTATTATATGGTATAGACTACTCAGATGAACTTCGAAATTATCATTATATTCTTACATCTATTTGGACATACGGTATAGAACTCTGGGGTACCGCTAAACTTTCCAACATCCAACGCATCCAATCCAGTCCAAAGTCCTCAGAACCATTGTTAATGCTCCCTTCTATGTATCCAACCCTTCACTAAGACCTCAAAATCAATATCATCAACGACTTAATTCTCAATCGTTTCTCCAAATTCCATTCCCGCTTCCTCAAACAACATCCTAATCTCTTAGCTAATGAACTATCTTCCCAAACCCATCCTGATAATCCTACACGGCAACTTAAACGGCCCCGTGATCTTCTGTAACAAGGGGATCTAGTTAAATTTATTTGTTTACATATATATATATATTTTTTTTTATTTTATGTTTTAGTTTATTGAATCAGTTCATCTTGAAAAGGGTAACCAGACTACTAATCCTGTTCAGTATCATGAAGCATGGCAAAAGCTCTGCAAGAGTGAGTAAGTACACAAATTTCTTCCATTGTATGTTGCTTTTTAGATCAGTGGCTTGTTATCTAATTAGGAATATTCTGCCAGTCTTATGCTTAGAGTGAAATATTGGAGAGTCGGCTGTAAATATAAAAAATTGGGTATAATGGAATATTGTTGTGTGGATAAAGTCAATTAAAAATTACATTCTTTGTAGTAATAAATAGAATAACTTTGTATTTTATTGTTCAATAAGTTGTCGATCTGTGAAGATGAATTTGATGATAAGGTAGATGAATAGTTCCTAGATTAGAGTGCAAGATTAAGTATATACATGCTAACTCATTGTATGATGGTACATTCTATCTGGTTGTGGTGGTCATTCTTTCTACTTTCTCACTAAGTCTGAGGTTGAGTTTACTCCATAATTTTTAATTCAGTAGCCATGAAAAATAAGGCTTGGTTCTTGCTGGTTGCTATGGCTGGCAGTGAAAATTGCTAATGTTGTCAGAAACTATTATTTATAGACCATCTACTGTGTTAATAATAAGAAAAGCACCAATTAGTTTAGTAATATTGACAATAGAATATCATTACTATTAGTTCCTTAAGAGATTTGTTATTACCTAGAGAAAGAGGCAGCAGTGTCCTGTGAGATCATCTAATAAGTCTCGGTGTGAGTACAATCTCTTTTGTCAGTGTTGTACTTATCCATCTCAACTATGGTTCCTAGTTTCAATAGATGGTTTTGGACTGCACAGATAAAATAAATTATCTTATGGCTGGAGTGAAAAACTCAACAGAAAAAGTTCATTTAAAATTTGATCCATATGTTTCCTTCTTAGATGTGTTGAGTTTTTTTAAGATAATCAAGGTGTGGGAGAGACAGTGTGACAATCATACCTTCTTGAAAATATCCATTGTTGATTATACCTGTCATTGAAATATAGGAAGTTGGCTATACTTTTAACTACTCTTAATATTTAAAAAAAAAATTAAAAATTGATTAAAATTAAATTCTATGATGGGTCTGTTTTTAAACTTTCTCAACTTTTTGAGATGATTACCAAGGGAGCATTTCATACTGCCAGATAATTAACCTGGTTTATTGACTGCTAAATTTTTGTCTACCTTTATATGTTTAATGTTTTTAATCAATTTTTTTTTTTTTTTTCTGTCTTCATTAGAATATTTTATAGAAAGAAAAAAAAATCTACTTTAAGCCTTAGATATTACACAAGTTACACTTCTACTTAGCCTTGAGTCACAGAATCATTGCTTCATTCACCACCGCGTTTCTGTCAAATTTAAAAGGTAATTTAAAAAAAAAAATGAAAAATCAAAGTTAGGAATTGAAAATATCGAGACGATCAAAATGATGCGAAAAAGCATTAGATAGTTCACCTTGTCAAAAAATTATAACTAAATAAAAATAATAGGATATCTTATTATCTAAAAGATAATTATTAAAAGTATTCCAGAGGAAGCGAACTGAATTATTTCCTTATTATAGTGGTTCAAAAGAAAACTTAACTCCTACATGAAACCTGGAATATCCAAGTTTCATGTAGGAGTAGGTATCTGAACTGTTAATCCCTAAGTTCTTCATTAGGATGTGCTTTAGTTGTGACCCTAATTTACCAACTGCAGGTTTGTTTTATGCGCTCCTGAGTGTGCACTTAAGACAGGAATTGAACTCGGAGGTCTGCCCAAGCACTCATAAGTACCTAAATTAAATCCTTTGTGTTTATAAAGCTAACTAAAAATAAATTTTAAATAATCTGAAGTATCTATTTTATTTTATTTTATCTTTTAATTTAGCTGTTCTTTTTATATAAAGTTTCTGCACTCTTAACAGTTCAAGTTTCTGCTATAATCCTCAATTCAATATAGAAACCACATATTCTAATTTCATTTATTTTATGGTATTTTTCTAGAGNGGGTGAGTGAGAGATCGTTCAATGACTCGGCAAAATATTTTTAATATTTCATACATAAACATTTTTTAAAATGACTACTTATTCTGAGACTTACTTGTCTTAGCTAACTTAACTTAGACTTGTATTTATTAAAGCTACCCATACTTACTTAGCATGTGTGTGAGTTTAAGCGCCTAGATGTTCTTTTGCTCACCGTGGATTTGCGAGGCCTTCAGATCTTTGATTGTTTTAGATTCGTACATTGCCTTCATCATCATAATTTTCGTTTATATTCGTCTGTTTTCATGCTCCATCACAATCTACAAGTGTTTTTATTCTTATATTGAACTTGTATTGGGTTAGATGATTCAAGATCTGGTTTCCATTGGAAATTGTGATGGCTGGCGGGTCTACTGAAGTTGTTTTATGCTCTTTACATGCAGATCATGAAGGGCATATGGTGGGCTCAAGACTCCTGCTTCTCTCGCAACCTGAATTCCTTTTATTCTCATACTTCGGTCCTTTCGCCTCTTAAAAGTTTTATCTAAGGTCCCAATGGATCTTGACATGTCTTCTTCCACAAGTGCAGACGAGCTTAGTATGTCGCTTTCTCGGTGTTTGTCTCTTAACCTCAGCCTCATATTCACCTTTGATCTGTTTCAAGATCTCTAGCCGTAAATGTCATGCGGAAGAGGCTGCCCACTGTATCCTATTCTATTTCTTTACACGCGCCTGTTGTCCTGGGACGATTTTTATCGCACTTTAAACTTTCTGAGACCTCAACGTGTGGAAAGCGACTTTAAAATATTTTATTTAACTGTTTAAACCAAAACCTTAATAACATTTTGAAAAATAATGTTCTTGTATTATAAATAAAAAAATTTTTGTTTGGAAAGCAACCAAATATCGATAGATTACTTCCTTTATATATTTAATTAATAATAATTTCCAAAAAAAAAAAAAAATACTGTAAAATGATTAAATTTTTCTTATATGCCTCAACATTAGGGAAGCTATTTCCCGGCAATTTTTCCTGGACGAAAGCCAGTACTTCCCCCAATGGAATCCAGTATTCATGACCGTATATTGGGAGGCTGAGGAACAGTGTTGATTCCCATAGAGCCTGGCATTGTGTGACCACTACTTAGTCTCTATTTTGTTATCCTCCCCTTATGTCAGGGAACTGATCTCTTTACTTCTGTCTTGAAATATAGACGAATTCTTTCTTAGCTATAAAATGGACGTCCCATTTCCAGTTATTGAATTCATGGCCATAGTCTTCCCACACTGAACGTTAAGTCTTCCAGTGGGCGTGTCCGATTTGGGAAATCCTACCCTTATTCAAAGTGATTCACCTTCCAACCTGTCTTACTGGTCTAAGCCAGGTACAGTTCGTCTCCGTTCACGTTCTCTGCTGTTCGAAACAGCGAGACAGTGCCCTGCGTTTATCAACTTTTCCTGATTAGTGAGTGCCTGTTGCAGATTCTATTTTGCAAGATAATTACCCATTGTTCATTTGATTCTTTTTTAATAAAAGTAAAAGTTTTATCAATTTTTTTGTGGTATTAAATCCTACGTAAATTTTAACAATTTTTAGTGCTAGGAAAAATAATAAAAAATCTAACTGTCCCAGCCAGGACTCGAACCTGGATCTCCTGCTATCCGGCCAGGTGCATTTTCCCACCAGTGCGGGGAATTTAATGACTTATCAGACTTGTCTCGGTAGCATAAATGGAAAATGCACCGGCCCGGATAGCAGGAGATCCAGGTTCGAGTCCTGGCTGGTTAGTTAGATTTTTTATTCTGTTCCCTTGCACTAAAAATTGGAAAAAGTTTTAATTTCTCTTCAAAAATTATTGTTTAAAGTGACTATTTTACTTTACTCAACCTTACAAGTTAAAACCTATCATGAGTATGAAGCCAAATTTAGTATTTGTCATTTTATTTCAGTTCAGTGAATGGCAGGTACAAAAAGATTTCAGCTGAAGGAACTGGCTAGCTCCTTGGACCTCAAATCCGGCGTCATCAAATTCCACAAGAGGAGAACCTGATATCCCTGGTTTATAGTATCCATCAGCGGGTACATGAAAACCAAGGACCCCTCTGCCAAGAATATCTATTTAAAGTTTATTTCTTATCGTCTAACATGTCTTAAATAAAACCCAGTCTTCAGTGTACTTTCCTGTAAAGACAGTGAATTGCCTGACATAGTAGGTAATACACTCGTTGAAACATATGATAAAGCTAATAAGATTGACTGGTACTAGGTTAAATTCAAATTGGTACCCATGGAATTATTTATTCCAAATACGATACGTATATTGTTAGTGAATCCGAAGGTTTAGTAGACCAAAGTCAGCAACCATTCTTTGTAAAACTTTTGGTCAGACTAAAATCAATTATTAAAAAGCCCATTTAATAATTTTGAATAATTTTCAGCAAAACGTCTTATATTTACAATTTTTCCATTCCACTTTGTAATATATTTTTATTATAATAGTTACACATAGCATATTCTTGTAATTAAAAACTACTTCTCCTTTTACAACTGTAAAACCCAGCAAACTGCAATAATTCAATTGTTGAATAGTCGTAGTGGGAAAAAGAAAATTTGAAGTGTTCAACATGAACAAAAAATTGACATTTTCATACGATTACCAATTGACATCCAAATAGAAAAACCGTCAATACACAAGTATTTGTGTTTTCCTATAATGCACAGTAAAGCACCATATCAAGAACAGGATCCCACGCTATCAATAGAAAAATAAAATTTAATATTTTGAATAATAAAATTCAATATAGTTAAATAGATAGTTACAATAGATAAAAACTTAAGTTTATACAAAATAGTATTAAATAAAAAGTGTGTGTCGCATTTCCCACTCGCTCTATAGATAAAGTGGGGTAAAATCTGGATTGTAAAATAAATATATCTTTAGATTAGAATTTGCATGAACAAGAAATTTAAATGGATGGCGTGTCAGAACTCATCTTGTATACCTGCATTCTCTCTGTGGTATACTCCATTCAAGATATTTCTTACAAAAGCAAACAAAAACGAAACATGTACATTCATCAATCTGATTAAGGAGATAAGAGGGCGTCATTGAGGACCCAACAGGCTGACATATTGGAAAAGATGGATTTTTGCCGAGTTCAATTCTCTGCCATTCAACTTTGGAGAGTTCACTGCTGATCAAGCTTTTCTGCAACTTTGTTGTAAACAAAGGCCTCATCTAACGCCTATGGAACATGATTAAATCTTTAATCATATAACATATAACACATATTTTGTGTATGAATATTAGTAATGTGTGTGTGTGCGTTCGTGCGTGCGTGTGTGTGTATTAATGCTTTAAAACTTAAAAGTAGCACATGTAGTTCTACTTATTATATACCGCAAATGAAGTAGGTACTACTCTCAGACTATGTAATAACGCCGACATTTGACAAAATTAATTTATAATGTTCTTTTATTATCAAACAAAAAGATTAAATAATTTAACTAAGAAGAAATATGTGTTTATCGGCCTGTATATGAATAACAAGAATAATTCGATTTTGTTTTTTAAAATTCGATGTACACTTTTAAAAATACATAATTTTCTGACTAGTTTTAGTTATAATTGAAGCATTCTAAGCTGTACTAATTAATTTAATTTAATGCTAAATATTCACTAAAACCTTAATGACGGTTGAAACGTTAATAAACGATTTTACACAATGAAGCTTTTCTATTATGAAAGATCTTTCTCTGGTGATCATCAACAGAAAGTGATTATCAAAGAAATTGATAACGATAAACCACAATAAAGATTTCTATTCCCAGGAACCATGAAACAAATTTCTAAAATCATGATGATAATTGTGGTAAAGTAATCCCACATTTCATTATTTATTTGAATCGTACATAGGAGAAGTACCCGGATGAGGTAGGGGGTTTTTTTTTTTTCTAGCTCCTTGTACGATTCCAATAAATTTCTAAAATGTTTTCCGATTTCAGTAAAGTTAAAATTGTTACCCCCCACCCACTCTATAGTTTGTTCAAAATTGTATGCACATACTCCCTCTTCGTGCTCCACTCATCAGGAGCTTATTATGTTTCGAAACGTGCACTAAGTCCCCAGGAACATCACTGCAAAACACCAGGTCACCTTCTTAAAGCACCTTTTCCCTCGATCAACACCAAGGAAAGGATGTAGTCGAATGTATTGCTAATTACTCTGGTTTCCCCTAATTACTTTTACAGGCAAACTTCCCCGTCTACTTAAGAGCATATTCTATTTTGAAACGTGCCATAAGTTCCCAGGAACATCACTGCAAAACACCAGGTCACCTTAACACCCCTTTTCCTTGATTAAGTGTATCGTAATAAAAAGGTCAATTTCAATAATTTTGTTTAGTTTTAAAATTTTCTGAGTAAGCGTTTTTCTTTGTAAACAATTTTATCGGTTATTTTTTCTCAGAATTGTTTTAATCAACTCCCACGTAGCTATAGAATAAATTTTATTACAAACACATGAGTAGATAATCGTGAGTTCTATCAGGTAAGGAATATTTCAAAATCTACTGGTGGTACCGTCGAGATTTGTATAAATCGCTCTGTAGGACCAATCTGTGAATCAAATAAGGTGAGGATGATGGCGTATTTCATTCTGGTACTCCGGTTTCTATTCCTTCTCTAAACAGTCTTTAATTTAGAAATATAAGCGAGCCCTGTGCCATGGGTAATTGTATTTTGTATTATGTATGTAAGAGTATGTTACACTTCACCTGTGATACTCCACTTGTCGTTGAGCCTGTGGTCTGTGCGAAACTGCACATGGCAGATTCTGCAATGAAGCAAAGGAAACCGCGTTGCATTTACTAATGTGATGCTGTAAGAGTATGTTATACTTATCATCTGTGATACTCCACTTGTCGTTGAGCCTGTGGTCTGTGCGAAACTGCACATGGCAGATTCTGCAATGAAGCAAAGGAAACCGCGTTGCATTTACTAATGTGATGCTGTAAGAGTATGTTATACTTATCATCTGTGATACTCCACTTGTCGTTGAGCCTGTGGTCTGTGCGAAACTGCACATGGCAGATTCTGCAATGAAGCAAAGGAAACCGCGTTGCATTTACTAATGTGATGCTGTAAGAGTATGTTATACTTATCATCTGTGATACTCCACTTGTCGTTGAGCCTGTGGTCTGTGCGAAACTGCACATGGCAGATTCTGCAATGAAGCAAAGGAAACCGCGTTGCATTTACTAATGTGATGCTGTAAGAGTATGTTATACTTATCATCTGTGATACTCCACTTGTCGTTCATAGTACTGTGAATCTACCTAAATGGAATAGCAGGCACAATAGCTCTGGAATGAATGCATCTGCAAATGCATCTTTCTATCAAAAATATGCTATACTTATTTTCCTTATAGCCATATAAACATTCATTTACTTAAATAGTATCTATAGATAGATTTAAACATAAGATTTAAAATATATTCTTTGTTGTACTAGTATTCTGTATAGTGCATCAATAGATTTGTAGATAATTTTAGATTTAAAGTCAATTACTTGAATGAATTCCACATGACATTAAGTTTTATGTAATAGTGTTTTCCACTACTGTCTTGAATCACGAGGATTTAGAAATTTCAACATTAACTAAATGTTTTCTTCAATGTGGCCTTCATTTTCGGCATATTGTGTGTGAGAAAGGTAGGGAGAGTTACGCCAGAGCAAGTATGTAACTGAATATCTGTATTAATATAGCGTTATACCCGTCTCAGATTTATTTCAAATTCCTTTAGTTTTTACTTTAGGAAATTCTTCACATGTGGATAGTTATGAAGGAGTTCTCGTGTTGCTGAACGACGTCATGTAGTTGTCTGCGTGACCTAGCTATGTATCTTGACGGAATGCTAATGTAAACTGCAGCTGAGCAAACGTGATGTGAACTTGTCACTCACTCGAATATCATAACAACAGAACTGGAATATGGTCTATATATGGAGAATAAATAACCGAACTGGGTATTGCCTACATGGCTCACAAACGTTTGATTATTTGTTTGTTTTATTCTGAATTTTAGTTGCATATTTATCACATTTGTATTTTTCCCAAATTCATCTCCAATTTCAAAATGTGTGATATTGAGCATAATGTAGATTGTTGTCCGCGTAAGGACCCAAGCGCGTCCAAAAGTAGGGGCTTGTAGATGCCCCTCATTTTCATATACGCAGTTTTAAGGAGCATATAAATTTGTGAAAAAACCGAAACCTACGAAGTTAGATAACTTGAAAATTAAAGGTGCTAGGTCATTTGAAAATCTGCTATTTGGAAGTCATATTTCGGTTTTTAACGTATTATGGAGGAGAAATAAGAGCACGTGACAGGTCATATATTCATTCCCTTTCTACTGATAATATTGCCAAGGCAGCTTAAACTGATTGATTTGCTAAAACAATTTACAAATGAAGAGTTTTTGACCGTAGAGATTATTAGTAGATTTTTTTTTTGTTGGGGTTTGGTCAAGGTAGATCCAAAAAATACAATTAAAAAAAATGTGTGTTTTTTTAAATAATGTATTTGTTGTGGTATTTAATCCCACATTCATTTTATACAATAAATGCAAGAGAAGAGAATAAAAAAATCTTACTACCTCAGCTGGGACTCGAACCCGGATCTCCAGCATGCCCGCCCGGAAAGCAGTAGATCCGCGTTCGAGTCCAGGATGAGATAGTAAGATTTTTTTATTCTGTTCTCTTGCATTTATCGTATGGATATTTTTAATTATCTGCCAACATTTTGGCATACATTGTACGCCATCTTCAGGGCTATCATGAAGGAGAGAGAAGACATCGTTTCAATTAGTGAAATAGTTTTCATACTATGATTTTTGGCGAGTACCGTGGTTATGAAATCATCCCTATCATATCTAACTCCTTAAAGATTTATCTTTTCATGACCGGATGCGTAGGTAGGAGTTCTGCAATTGGGGGAACGAGATGATATGCAATACGAGCATTTCTTCAGATCTGTACTCTTTTCTAAATTTATGAGTGATGGAAGCCTGGAACAGACAACTATGCCACTACTGGTCTAACATTAACCCCATTGGATTCGCCAGGTAGAAACACAACATCGTTGGTCAGTGTATGTATGGTGTTGAGTACTTGGCAATAAATGAATCATTGGGCACTAGAATCTCTTCCGAGGTCAAGTTCTCATTCTGGATGCTGGAGGAAACTGGAAGTGCTCTGCGAAGGAATGGATATCCTCTTGAGCGTCTGCAGGCTGTGGCAGCTGTACCCTTCCTAAATATAATTGATTATCTGAGTTAACACTTAAAGATATTTGACTACTCCTATGATATATTTTGCAAGCTGTGTTTTGAGTTTTTTGGAGTATTGCAATGACAGTGCAGTCCACCAAATAAGGCACACAGATTCTCACTCAATTGCAGGCCAAACAGATATTTGAATTTCCTCATGTGAATATCCAGTGCGGGGCGTCCTAATTTTTAAAGTTCTTTGCCACTTATTATTAACTATAATTAGACATATCTAATTTATTTTAATTCAATTCTGATTATTTGCAATTTTTCCCAACGTTGCAAATGTTGTCATTTTATTTATTGTTCTGTTGTTTCATATGTAGGCCTTTCAACGTAATAGTTCAGTTTTATTTATTGTAATGATAGTCATTTTAAAAAAGGTTTGTTTATAATAAAATTATTATAATATATTTCATTAACTACACTATTTTTAAGTCAGCTTCTAAAAATTTGTAGACTATTAAATCTAGCATAACCATAACTTCATGGCTTTTTACTTTTGCTAAAATGTGATATATGTTATTGATTTCTCGCAACAAAATTTGGCTTCTTATTTTTAATCCCAAAACGAAAGGCTGAAATCGGTCAGGGGGAAGGTTTTCAGATGAAGACCAAAATTTAAAATCTTTATATAATCGTTATTCTTATCTTTACCAAAAAAATAGAAAATGTGTTTTCTTCTTNTGTTTTTTCACAATCTATTAATTTTGAACTGGAATTTCTACATATCTTTCATAAATAACAACACTAGTTTTTAGAAGTTTGAATGTGAAATGTAAATGTTGTCATAAACATGGGATTCGACGTCCCCTCTCGCCGTCATGCCCTGAAGATGGCTTACAATGTAAGCCGAAAGGTTCATTTTTTGTTTAATGTAATTAATTGTTTTTGGTTCATAAATTAAATGAGGAGGAGGGATAGCTATTGAAAATGTGACGAAAAATAATTTTGAAAGGAAATATATGTCAAATTTAATTTACTCTCTATTTATGTTCTGCAAAATTTTTAGAGAAGGCACACAATATAAGGAGATATTTAAAAATGAACCAAGTTAGTTAAACGCCTGGGGAAGGGGGGGGGGTGTACTACTCCCTTTCTGATTGGCCTGCTGTCTTCAAGAAGATGACCTTCAGTACTTAAGTACAGTAATTAGTGTACAGACATTTAAGCAGTACAATAATGTGAGGCCTTTTAAGCTGTATAATAATTTACAATGTAAATTCCCCTAGTTATCGCACCTTCTGCGAGACAGATTTTTCTAATTTTCCTTCTCAGGTTAATCAATAAAAATGTTACATTTATGTACATGCAGTATGTGCGTCTAGTCTTGAATATATAGAATAGTCCATAATACTGATTAAGCGTATTTAGTTTTCTTCTATGCAATACATTGAGGAAATATAAACGATTTTTTATACGTATATAATATATAATGACTATATCATTCTGATGAACATATTCATTATTCACGTTATCCCATATTGGCATTTTAATGGAAATCGAGTATATAATTTAATTTGTGTATTTATTAAAATTGATAAGAATATACATATTGAGACCTTGAATCTACATTTAAGGCTAGTCTCCAACAAAGACACCCACAGGGGCCCTAGTTAATATCCCACTCCGCATGGCATAGCTACAGATTTAGAACGTCAACATACAATTATGAAATTTGACCTTTATGTCCATCCTAATGAATAGCCTTTATGTGTACCAGATACGCTTATGTCTCTCTTTCTTAAGATAAGCTATGGACAAAACTTATTTCCATTGTATTAATTTAACATATTTCTCAAAAGAACAACAATCAGTTAATATAGGACCAAGACGTGGCTTTCTATATTCGATGGGCGGAAGAAGGAGAGGTTAGAAAGAGACCAAAATTTAAAATGGTAATTCAAATGGAGAATTGTTGACCGTGAGGAGATTTGTAGAGGATTGTTGGCATTCGGTCCAACATTGACCGATCAAATCCTCTACTATTAAAATTGTAATATAAGCATTGCGAAAAATTTAAGCTACACAAAACAGATTTAAAATGCAATTTTCTAACATTTTTTTCTTCCTGTAATTATTAGAAAAAACGCCTATTAATGATGTTATTTAGAATATGAATTCGAGGGTTGAGTTTCCCCCTCTTCAAATATATAAACCGACTTTCTGTAAAATGTTGAATAACGTCAATGTTGTATTCTCTAATACTGTGTTGTTTTTAGAACAATAATGATAGTCTAAAATTGGCATTGCTACATTTTCTCCCTCCATACGATCTCTTTTCTTTTAATATATATTTTAAGAATATGGCAGATATATAAAGAAAAATATTTTTTTTTAAATCATTATTAAAGTTTTAAATTATAATTATTTAAAATCTTAATTTTTCTTTCGGGTAAGAGCGATTATCTTATACGTTTGTGGTATGTAGAAAACTATATATTTTTTTTAAATTATTTGCCTGAAAACTAAGCTCTTATGACCTTTAATAAGCACTTATCCTAATTTTTGTCTACTATTTTAGCTCTTTGAAGACTTACGTCATTTGCTTAATTGTTTATCGTGTAACCTGTGAATACTGTAAATTTTCAAATTTTCTCAACACTCGTTTTTATAAATGAGAATGAAGATTCGGAACAAGAGCCATTTTCAACTTTTTATAACATTCCTGCAGTCCCTTATATATATA
>KZ807081.1:483182-498580 GCA_000696205.2 Oncopeltus fasciatus
TTCTTTTGCCAAAAATCTAATTATTCATAGACTTTTTTTTTACTCCCAAATTTAATAATTTGCTTATAACTATTTTAATTAATATTTTAATACCTCTTTTACCTTTTTTACGTATTTTACCTTTTTTATGTATGTGCTTGAAATTCAATTATTAATTTCAATTTTAAAATCAACAATCAAAACCGTGACTAACATTGTTATTCTTGTACTTTTAAAATTACTACGTATAATTGTACTGTAGGCTACGCTTCCGTGAATAAATGGTAGTTATGTGCTAAGTTAAGTTGAAGAGTATATATGTATAATTATATACGTATACAGATATGGTATCCTGAAGAATCCCTCTAAAATGGATCCGTGAGTAATAGATGCCTGAACAGAAATAATTGCCACTACTGGTTCAACATTAACCCTCCGTTTGATCCGCCAGGTAGACACACATCAATGGTCAGTGAATATATGGTCTTGAATACTTGGCAATAAAATCATTGAGCCTTTCGTTTTTTATAGGCCACTCAACGGAGCTGGTTATTGCAGATTCATCTAAGTTCAATTTCCAATCTCCCGGGTTAAGATGTCCCCCTTCAAACTAGGTTGCACATGTGGTTCATGCTAGACGAATGTTCTGCAGACTATTCGCTGCAATAGAGAACAACTGTTTGTAGGATGTTTAACAATAGGTGGTTAGGCCGCGGGATGGACCAATTTCTTGAAACCAGAAAGGTTTCTGACGCCGCTTGATTTTTTTCTTAGGGGCAGTATTAAAAAATAAGGTTTATGTCCACCCACCACATCAAATCAGATGAGAGGAAGAAAATCGGGAGCCTGCAGGTCCATTCCTCGAGTTCAGTAGAAAACCTCCATTTGAGAATGCAGGTCTGTTTCCAAGCTAGATGTGCCATCTTTGAAGAACAGTACATGCTGAGTAATGTGTATGTGTAAGAACTGAATGAATACTTTTTTCTCTTTTTTTAAAAATATGTTCTTTTGATTTTTCTCATAATTTTTGCTCATCAAGTTATTACTTTCAATGAACATTTTTGTGATTTAAAAAAAAAATACAGCATTAAATAAAACGAAAACATGTTTAGCCCATTAGGCTAAGTTTTTGAACATCTAAAGCTCTTAAATTTTGTTTAATACTTTGAAGAATTCTGGAAAAGCTACTAATTCCCCGTTACTAAAAAAATACTTTTACTGCCTTGGCAATATTGTCAGTAGAAAGGTGTCACGTGCTCCTAATAAGTTAAAAAATCGAAACATGATTTCCAGGTAGCAGGCTTTAAAATGACCTTGCACCTTTTATTTCAAGTTATCCGACTGCGGCTATCTTTTTCTTTCGCAAATTTATATGCTCTTAAAAACTGTGTATTAAATTTGGGGTCATCTCCTAACCACTACTTTTTGGAGTTTGTGCGCGTACAGCAATCTGTAACAAGTAAAACATTCTGACACTAGAGATGACAAGACTTCCTGCTCAGATCAACGGTTTAAGCAGGAAATGCATTTGAGCCGTCTTAAAATGAACACCCTGTGTGTGTGCGTGTGCGTGCGTGTGTGTGTGTGTGTGTACGCGTGCGTGCGGGCGCACGAGTATCATATTATATAATTGACATAAAATATCTTAATTCTAGACGATATGCTTAGTTTTCAGTCAAAATCCGAAGCAGGTTGAAGGCATGGCAGCGATTCTTTATGAAAGTACAATACACGATACATTTACCCTTTATAATATATATATATTAAAACTGAGGAAACCCATCATATTTAAAACTAGCCCGGAAATACATCTTGCCTGGGAGCCTATTTATTAAAATAAGGACAGAATTACATTTATCTTTCTTTATTAGCAGATTTTTCTCATGGAAATTAAACTATTTACGTTTGTAGCGTAGCACAGTTTAAAAAAACAACCAAAATTTAAAATAAGAATATCTTCGTGGTTATTAGTCGTAAGAAAAAAAGTAATTTTACACCATTTTATGTTGAACACTTAGTTTAGAACAAATAGAGAGTTTTTGAAGATTTGATCCAGGTGACGACACGTCACCTCTCGCCTTCATGATTGCCCTGAAGATGTCTTACAATGTAAGCCGACACGTCGACAGAGAATAAAAAATACAGTAAACTGTATTTTTTGGATCAACCATAACCGAACCCCAACAAATTCTCTACTTTTAATTTAGAACATGTATATTCTATAACACTACAACATTATTGGCCAAAACTCTTTAATTAAGGGTGATGCCAGAGTCATCAGGGCTCGTCCACCAGCACACTGTCATCCCCGACAGGCGACAAAATAAAGATGTCGGCGACAAATCTCGCAGGCCCCAGTGACCAGACAGTACTCAACAACAACGCCCCGGCCTTCACAGAATCGCCGTTCTTTACGCCAAACCCGTTGAGCGCTCTCCCCACTTAGGAAAACAGAATGGAAACAATGACCACCCCTGAAATTTCCAAGCCCCCACCAATATTCGTGATAAATATTAAAAATGTCCATTTAATGTGCACACAACTTGACCAAATAGTTGGCAGGGAAAATTACAAATTTTATTTATTGTTTATGACCTCTAAGATCTATACCACACAAAAGTAGTGGTGGAGAAGCCTCACCCCCGCCGTGACATAATTCAATGCCACAGATGCCAACAGTATGGTAATTCAAAGAGCAATTGCAACCTCCCTCCTCACTCCTTACTCCATAATGACCTTAAAAACCCTTTTGTAAAATACGTCATCACAACCCGTTTTAATAAATTTCACTCTGACCTTTCCATGCATCCCAATCCTTTAGCCCAAAGTCTATCCAGTATTATCTATCCTGATGGGTCGCCTGAATAGGAAATGGCCGCGTGACCTCCTCATTGCCAACACTTCCTAGTAATAATTAAAAAGAAAAAACAAAACAAACTATTGTAAATAGTGATTTAGGTGCACTGCCATTGGGCAGATTCTCCATCAAGCGAAGTACACGCTAATTTAAATATTTATGTTTTGCTGCACTTTTTTTATATTGTATATTATTATTTTATTTATACATAATTATTATATATTTTGAGAGCACATTGCAAGATGCATGCTGTGCAGGATGTTACCCATAAGTAAAGTGTCAAAAAAAAAAAAAAAAATAAGGGTGATTTAAGTATAAGCGAAGGGGGGAGTTTACAGTTAGTAGTATTTTTCACTGACTTTACTGAATCTATAAATAAGTAGAAAATGTAACTATTTTGACTATGTTTCTTAACGCTTTTGGAAATTTTTAAATAAGGAAGATATGGATTTTTGACGTTTTGACGCTTCAATCCCCTCCTGATCGGTCTAGTCAATGCAGTCAATGCGACATTTTACCGTCGTTGTCCTCTTCCGTGTTTAAGGTCCTCTTAGTCATTTACTCTTGTTTACGTTCTAAATGAAGCAAGGGAGAACTGCTTTGTTTTCCCTACCCAGGGGGAATTGTCCAGTAATTCTGCAATGAACATATTAATTTATATCGAAACATAAATAAATGGTGAGTCCCTTATGAAAAGTCCCATAAGTAACAATTAATGAGAAATAGCAAATTATTTAGGAAAATGGTCCCTCCAGAAAAATTCGTGGGCTCTTTAGATAAAAAATTAAAAACATTATTTTCAGACAGAATTAGCTGACAGATGTCTGAAAATTGCAGAGATAAACTTGAAGTATGGGAACCCACATGCGCAATACGGCTCTCAGAAATGAAATGTAGAAAAAGCCAGTTAAAAAATAAATTATGAGGATCAAATAAATTCGTCTGATAAGTCTGCATAAATTAACAGTTTGCTGATGCCCTGTTACTTCCGCCCATAAAATGTCTGAGTTATATGAGTTGATAATTTTGTAATAGCTCATTTCAGATAAGTGCAGATTACAGATCTCAGGCAGTTAGGGATAATTACTGCCTTCGCCGTAAGATTTTCTGCCTATCGGATGCACGGGTAAAGTACTGCTAAACGATTGTTTTAAATAATTCCCATACATAGGCATTCTTATATGCAAAGCCCATAATATTTGTAGATAAAAGGAGGGATCCCCCGCTTTTGGTCGTTGTGGATGGGGAAATTTTATTTTAGATTTCGGCTGAAATTGATATTATTGCAATTAGTTAATGATAATTAGTTATGCTAAATAAACGGTTCTCCTTTAGTGATACTGCGGACCTCCTAACAGTTTTTACCAGATTTCCCGCAGTAAATCATGATTTTCACTTATCCTACATAAGAGAAGCTAAATGTAGTCTGTAAATACACATATTTCTGTACGCCTTCTATCGTTCGCAATTTTAAAATAAATAAACTTCATATATACATATATATAATATATATATATATGTGTGTGTGTGTGCGTGTATATATTTGTTTGCTTATATTTTATTACATTCTGTTAATAGAAAATTGGTTGTGGGGGAAACATAAAATTAGCTTTACGAAGAAATGTATTACAATTTATCTTTATAAATATTTTATTTGGTTGTGGTTTTTTTATCCCACGTAAATTTTAAACAATTAATGAGAGGGAATAGAACGGTCCTGGTCTAGCTACGGTCCTGGTAGCATAACTGGTAAATGCACCGATAGCAGGAGATTCAGGTTCGATTCCTGGCTGGGACAGATAGATTTTTTTATTCTATTCCCTCTCATTAATTGTATTAAAATTTAATTTATTACGAAGGTTGAGCGCTTCTGCCACTCTTACCTACCAAACATTCCAGAGCTAGCCTTAGTGATTTAAACTTTGAGTGTGTGTATCATTGTTCTCTCATCAAATTCTCATCAATCAGTAAAATCAAATTTACTCCTGTTAATTTCCATCAATAATGAAACATGGGAATTTTCTTTGTGAGGGACTTTTTTAGTACATTATGACATATTTACATACTCGTATGTTGCTTATACTTCTATTTGACCGCCAATCTTGCCTATGATTTAATAGGCTTTGAATAGTTGAATTGGAGCTTATTCGTATTGACTATGATTTAGTCTATGACTATGATTTAGTCTATGACTATGATTTAGTCTATGACTAGATTTAGAGTTCATTGAGCGAAACGAGTTGTATAAAAAATTTTAAATGAAGATTCATGCCCATCCCTTTGGGGCTTTTTAATTAATTTTCTCTTTATCAACTATTATTTACCAATTATATATGTAAAAAATATTTTCCTTTTTATAAGTGAGATCTTATTTAAAGAAAAGATTTGCGTCCTTTTAAGGAAGCTGATGTTTTTCTAATAAAATGTTTTTCAAGGAACCATCTTTAAATCTTCATACTTTCAAGACATCAAATTTTAATAAAAATCAATGACGTTAAGCAACGAAAATTATCATTATGATATTAGTATGAACCTACTGCCAGAAAATAAGATTATTTCATTGATATATGATATATATATATATACCATATACATATATATTTTTTTTTTTAGTGGTTAGGTAGTGGTGGAAGGATTTATAGGTGAGTTATGAAAATGTGGAGTTAGTTGAAACATTTTTTCTTCTTGCTGAAGTCATACCAATGCCAATATTCTTTAGTATATTATTTTTGGTAGTACTATCAATTCTTTCAGTTTTAATTCCTACTGTTTTTCTTACGACTTTAGTGCGTATATTTGATTTGATTGTGATTCGTGCAAATTATTTTGTGGATATAGAAGCTGCTTTTCTGATGCAGGATTTCTTAGTCAGCTTAAGGTACTTTTTCTAATTTTATTTCATTGTTTCACTCTTTTTATTGTAACTTTTCTGTCTAATGGTTTATATGTTTCTCGTAAATTACACAATACGACCCGTTTTCAAGTACATTTTCACCATTACTTCAATCAATACAGTTTTTGCTTGCAGAGATTTTAGTTGCCATGTAGTGGTGGTATGGTCTAATTATTAACAAAGTAGTATTGCAAGAAAGATGAAGTGTAGAAATACTATTTAAACGTAGATTACCTACTTGGTGCGGTAATTTTAATGCAGAACAACCTAAAACACCAATATTAAATATGCCTTAAATGAGTTGTTTTTTTCATCTTATGGTAATATACTAATATAGAGTATTTTTCTAAATTTTGACTAAAATTGACCGTGTGTGCTAGCACTTCTGGAGGAAATTATGCGCTCCTATAAAAGTGATGCTTGTACTTTCCCTAATGTCTTGGCTGTACAATAGGCTCCAATCTTGCTCAAGCTTTCCAAATCTCTTTTTCTGTAATTAGTTATTTTCCCCTACAAAAAGTAATTATTCTTTATCAAAAGGAACCTGTAAACAAAGCCGCGTGAATAACGACAAATTTTAGTATCAATTTGTTATTTTCAGAAAAAACTGAAAATTATTATGTCTTCACATATTCAAATATTAAAATTGTAACCTAATAACTGACCATCTAATTTAATATTATGTACCATGATTACATTAAATTCGACTGCGAAGCCGTTAACATTTTTCGAATCTAATTTTTTTTTTTATAGTGGAGGTTTAGCCATTGAACAGTGAACACCATCTTTACAGCCATATAGCGCTCCATCTTTATTATACGAGTTGTAGGAAGAACGGAGATATCAAACTCTACACATATTTGCAGTGTGACATGTGAGTGCAATTTCAGCTCAATAAGTCACGAGGATCACCCCAAAAACAGTGAGTAAAGAGAACTATTTTTGTAGCTGTTAAGGTGGACGACAGGGCAAGATCTGTCCGGCCCCCACCTCGCCGCGCTAGGCTCTCTAGCCTCCCTTATCACTCAGCCTGCTGGGTAGGAGGCTCCGTGCGAGACTCGTAACTCAGCGTTACAGGTTTGAGACTCGAGGAAGACGACAGACTTCGAGACAGCAAGACTTGGCACCTGTAGCTCGAAGGCCCCCACCACCCTCAACCAGAAAATTGGACTCAGGTTTTTCTTATGCGAAGGCAACCTGCCAGAGGAATCTCTTCCTCAATGCCAGCTTCCCATGAGAGAGCGACCTGCCATCTCCCGTGTTCCTCCACCATCAATATCCAATGATTACTAATCCATGTTTCACTCCTTTTTCTCGGAATTTCGCGCCCCCATCACTCCTCTCCTAAACCTATTGTCAACGGTAGTCTCTAGTATGACTTCCTCGTCTGGCAGTAAATGAACTCCTCCTCTCCTAGATCCATTTCTGTCCTCCTCTGGAATGCTAACGGCATTCAAACACATACAAAACAACTTAAACTAACATTAGAAGACATATATATAGACGTACTCTTACTTACTGAAACGATGCGCTCCTCATTCGCACTTCCTATACTCATCATTTAATACCTTTCACTCCTACTGATTCGCTCCAATCCACTTCAGTGTCCATCAATACTTCCTCCTCAATTATCCTTCCTTCAGTATAGTGAGTGCGCTTCTAACAAATCTATCACCTCAGGCCAATTCCAATTTAATGCGAAACACCTTCAGTGGGGCACGAGAGCGACCAAACTCCCGTGGCCGTGCTCTGTATAATGCTATCTCCTCTCACAATCTCTCCACTCTAAGTCCGTCCACTCCTACCTATTGGCCCACCGATGTAAACCGTCTTCCTGATATCCTACATTTTTTCATATATAAAAATCTTATTCTCTTCCATCACTCCGTAAAAACATTAAATGAACCTTCCTCTGACCACAACCCTGTCTTCCTTACACTGTCTTTCACACCCATCCCTAGATAATTGCCACCGACCTTAATAAATGTTCCCATTGACTGGCCTCTTTTTAGAACTCTCCTAGAAGTGTCACTCAACAGGATATTTGCTTTCTTTATATGAATTTCTTTTGCCAAAATGTTTGTTTCATTTACTTTATTTTATAGATACAAGTATTTTAATCCCTTAATGCAAGGGAATAGAATAAAAAATCTAACTGTCCCAGCCAGGGCTCGAACCTGGAACTCCTTCTAACCGGGCAAGTTAGCAGGAGACTCAGGTTCGAGCCCAGGCTGGGACAGTTCTATTTTTATTCTATTCCCTCGTATTAATTGATTTAAATTTACGTGGGATTAAAAACCACAAAATTAATATTTATAAACAAGTATTTTAATTTTTCTCTATGGATATCAATATAGTTATTACTATAATAGCTATATTATGAGTATCAATATAGTTATTAAATTATAGTTAATTACCGTCTTTCAGTTTCTACATTGGTTAAGTCTATCTCATTTAAATGTTCATTTATTATTGAAATATGTATTAGTCCTGTGTGTTGTGAGTTATTTCATTATAAGCCAAATTTCATAAGTTACTTTTGTTTCATTTGAGTAATTTTCAAATTCGTATCTGTTTTAACACATACTTCTAAGAGTCTTATATGTTCTATTAAGGTTGACTGTATTTTTGGGTCCTTCTTTCTTTAGACATTTGGAAAGCGGTTCTTTAGAGAAGTCCACCTACAATAATAGTGATGTAGCATGTGGATTCTATCAGGAGAAATTAGTCAGGGTTTTGGCCAGGATCAGAAAAATAAAATACTCCAAAATTGTTGGGTAATTATTTTATTACCCACCCATCACTATGAGATGTGACCATAAACCTCCCTCTCAGATCTCTCCAGGCACCACTATCGCCCTGTTGATGACTTAAAAGTTAATTCGAAACGTTGATAATAATTAAATAATTACCCGACAATTCCGGTGTATTTTATTTTTCTGGTCTTGGACGAAACCTTGACTAATTTCTCCGGCATTTACGATATAAGACTATATTTATTCTGTTGGAATAAACCAAGGAAATACTTCATTTGTAATGAATATTCATTCTTTTCAAAAATTCAGTATAAATTGAATTTTCTGAATTAACTCTTTATTAAAAAAAATTATTCTGTACATTTTTTTACACTTAATTTTTTGATGGGGTACATGATAATAGTCCTTGCTCGTCTATCCCGGGAAGTAATCCGTCCTCAGAGAGGAGCCCAGGTTAACCCGCGATAGACTATCCGGCACCCATCTTCTCCTTATCCTAGGATAAGAAGGAGACTAGGCAGGGAGTCAAGGAGGGATTGAGAGGGGGAGAAAAATGCCTAGGTATTAAACTAAACTGACTGGAGTAGGAGGTCCCTGGGCCACCTCCTCTTAAAGCGTCAGGGAGGGTTGTCGGGATGAATGTGGGATGCCAAGGAGAGGACTAGAAGATTTGGATGTCCTTGGATGTTTGTGTGGAACTTATCAAATCTGGAGGGGATGAGCTCGGAAACAAAAGGTACTTGCGCAGGTCAGAATGGATGGTTTTATTGGATACGTGTGTTGAGATTGATTTAGTGTTGAGGATTGTGCGAAGGACTTTGGACTGGAACCCCTGGATGCTTCTAATGTTTGATGGCTTCGCTGTGCCCCACAATTCAATACCATATGTCCAGATGGGTCTGATTAATGTTTTGTAGATAGTTATTTTGTTTTCTATTGTTAATCTGGACCTGTGGTTCAGCAATCTGTAGAGCTGTCCAAAGCGTCTGTTTAGCTCTTGTCTCTTTGTCTGTAAGTGAGTCTTCCAGGTTAGTTTACTGTCTAGGTAGAACCCAAGGTTTGTGGACTGTCGGAAAGGAGGGAAGAGGAACGTTATTAAGGAGGACTGGCGTACATTGACCTCTGCGGAGAGTGAAGGTAACATCGACTGATTTCTTCTCATTTAGGAGTATTCGCCAGCGTTTTGACCACTGGAAAATGGAGTTAAGGTGGGATTGAAAGTTTTTTTTAAGGCAGTGTAAGGATCTGGGTTGCAGGAGAGTATGGCTGTGTCATCTGCATAGGACGCGAGGAGTGTGTCAGGATGTGTTGGGATGTCAGCAGTGAAAAGGGTATAAAGAACAGGACCAAGGACACTACCCTGTGGAACTCCCGCTTCAACGGGGTAGAGGTCAGAATACTCCAGACCACTGCGGACTTGAAAGTATCTATCGGAAAGATAGGACATAATGATTAGGTAGTAAGGTTGTGGAAGGATAGACTTGAGTTTAAAGAGCAAGTTCTATGCCAAACCCTATCGAAGGCTTGAGCCACGTCAAGGAATGCAGAGGAGCAGTATTCCTTACACTGAAGTGTGTGGGAGATGCGATCTATAACTCGGAGACCTTGTTGAATTGTGGAGTGCTTATTTCTAAAACCAAATTGGTGATTAGGAACAAGGTTCGTGGAGTCGAGGATGGGTATAATTCTCAGCAAGAGGATCTTTTCGAACATTTTGGATCAGGATGAGGGATAAATGTTTGTCTGAGATGTTTGGCCATTACCTCAGCTTTTTCGGCGTCGGCACGAGCCCAAGTTCCATCATCACGACGAAGAGGTGGGGAAACAGGCTGGAACTTAGGGATTTTTTGGGTTGCCTTCCAAAGAGAATTATCTTTAGTTGTAAGAGAAGATAGATAGCTGTTATAGGATTCTGACCGGTGAGAATTGAGCTCACGCTTTACCAACCGACAAAGCCGGTTGTAGAATTGACGGTTGTCTGCATGATGGGATCTCTGCCATGCGACTCTCGCCTGGCGCTTGGACTGGATGAGGTCTCGGATATGAGTGGGGAGAGGAGTTTTGGTGGGTGAGCGGCTTGGTGTTGGGAAAGAAGCGTCCCAAGCACATCTCTGGATAAGGGTAGTGAAGGGATAAGTAGCATTATCTAGGTCTAAGGATGTTTTAACGTTGAGGTCTAGAGAGTCAGAAAGGAGATGGCGGAAGAGGTCCCAATCGATGGGGCCCCGAATAAAAGATGGAGGAGATTCTTTGGGTAAAGTTGACAAGGATAATTTAGCGAGAACAGGACTGTGGTCTGAGGAAAGGTCATTAAGGGATGTGACTGAAGAATGAAAGGAATTTAGTCCACGGTGGACAAAGAAGTCTAAGATGTCTGGGATTTTGTTGGGATCAGTTGGCCAGTATATAGGAGAGGGTTGACTAATGTAGGAAAGGTTAAGGGAGGATAAGGCATTATGTAAGGATCGACCACGAGAGTTGGTCGTCCTAGAGCCCCATAAGAAGTGCTTAGAGTTATAGTCGCCTCCCGCAAGAAAGTGTGGGCCGAGGGAAGAGAAGAAATCGGAGTACTGACGAGCAGAGGCCGGTTTGTTGGGTGGGCAATATACCGCTGAAATAGAGAGGTTAATGGAAGAGGTTTTTAGGGATATTGTGGCAGCTTGAAGGAAGTCAGAAGAGTGGGGAGAGAGTTCGAAGTGGGAAAGGGTGTTTTTAACTAGGACTGCAGCTCCACCGTGTGCTCTGCAATCAGCTTGGTCTGTCCTATAAGTCTTGTAGCCTGTTATGTAAAGTCGGTTCCGATCAGTTAGTCGAGTCTCTGTGATAAGGGCAATGTAGATGTTCTCCGTGTGTAATAAGTTTGTGAGTTCGTTTATGTGATTTCGAACACCGTTAGCGTTCCAGAGGAGGACAAAGAAAGGGTCGGTAGGGGGGCATCGTTTTTGTTGAAAAAATGCTCTGACTAAGGTTTCGAGGAGAGAGATAAGAGGTGTAATAAGGGATCTAAATTCATGTAGGAATGTGTTAAGGGAGGATACAATGTCAACTGAAGGAGGAGAGGAGGTTGCCAAGTGAAGTGGGTTGGCTGTTGATGGCTGTGACTAGGGGTTGTTAACTCTCTGTGGCAGGTGTTGCATGGGAAGTGGGTTGACAACTGGTTGTAGCCGTTGTTGCTGGAGTTGTGACGGGAAACTCTGGGAATTGAAGCTGAGAGAGGCGGCTTGAACAGGCTGGGTAGAAGCTGATAGGTCTGTTTTGCGTTGACCGGCGAAAGAAGCATACGATATGCCTGGAGTAACCATTCTAGCTGGTGCCTTTACTTGAGGGCGAGGTATTTCTACCACTTCTTCAGGGTACTTCATGGCTTTGAGCTTCTGGTAATTGAGGTAGCCTTTGTAGTTTGCTGGATGAGCTTGCTGGCAGAGTGCACAAGTAGCAGGTACGTCAGGAGGTTTAGTGCATTCAGTGGTTGGATGGGGTTGCCCGCATTTAAGGCAGCGATGTTGGCGTGTGCAGAAGGCCTTTGTATGCCAATAAGCTTGACACCTGAAACATTGCGCTAAGTCGCGTTTCTGATAGGGTTTTTCTATCACAACTTTGCAACCTAGGATAAATTTGACGTCGTAAATCGTTTCTGTCTTGTCATTACGATCTAGGTCGACGTAAAAAAGTGGTGTGGTCTGAAGTCCACCTAATCGTTTGCCTTGGGTGTCTCTTCGGGGTGCGTAAACATTCACGTCTTGGCGGACCTTAAACCCGGATTCTTGTTTTATGTCAGTGGTAGGTGAGTTGCGGTGCAGGTTCCTTACAACCACACGCAGAGCTCCGTTCTCTTTAATTTGGTAGGTATGGTACTGGGCCTTAACTCGATCAAGATATCGGATTATTTTTCTATAAGAGTCTGGGTCATAGCTGACTACTTTCGTGGAGTCCGTCCTATTTATAAGGTGGTATTTATCACTTCTCACCTCTTGATTGAGCTTTTCTCGGAAGAGTTTAAATTGCTCTAATCCAGACACGAATATAGGCGGTGGTCTACTAGACCTGACCTGTTCGGTTGGAGTAGTGAGATCGTCTTGAGGGAGGTCCCGAAGAGGGCGAAAACGGTTAACCGTGGCAAATGGTGACTCTTCTTCATCATCATGTTCAGCAGGTGGAGCAGTGTCCATGGACACGGTGTTATTTATTGTAGGTGAGGCAAGTGTGAGGTCCGCGGCGGGGGCGATTGACATGGTTGTATTAGTGAGAGAAGTTGTACTCTGGGCGGGGCTGGTTGTGTGTGAGCTATGCTCGGAGAGCAGAGAGGTGGCCGAGGTACTACGCCCAAGTGTATTCTTGGAACGTGTTGTCTTCTTTGTCGGAGGCTGCTTTTTCGGCGAGTTAGAAGGGGTTCTCACCGGGCGGGATCTCTTCCCCATTTTTTCCCCAGATAGGAGCTGGTGAAACCTATCACTCAGTCCATGTCCCCTGGGGCAGACAGTTGGGACGTTATCCGGTAAGCCGCCTCTGGAGATAGCACTTATCCTCCGAGCTGATAACTGACTTGGAACTGGGCTGTACTCCGTAAGTTGTTTTACTCCTACAGCGATAACTGTTGAAGAAAAAACAATTGGAAATTCACGTACGTGATCACTGTCTCCACCTCTTCATATATGTAAAATTTCAACGCAAACTGAGTACTTTTTCACATATAAAAAGTGGAATCTTCAGGAGCACGATATTAACACTGCCGCGGACAGAGCGGGAATGTTCTCAGTATAAATTAAAAGAATAAAAGTAAGAATAATAATTTTTGTTTATTTTCGTATTTTCGATTTTTATATATTAGTATGAGTATAATGGCGATGGTTTATTTAGCATATAATTCATAAGACGACTCTAACGAGTACTCTTCGTACATCTGTGTATGCCATTTATTAATCCTAATCACTGAATTTTATGGAAAATATATGAGAATCAACCTTAGAATTCATCTTAAACAACCTCTTCTGCAAAGAAGGATTTTCCGGAGGATGAAACAAAACAAAAAAACCTCTTCAATCTTTGTTCTTCCACTATATTTTGTGTCATTCATTTGATTTCATAAAAATGTCTGTCTTCTGTAAATAACTCAAATAATATTGTGAACAAATATTGCCTTTCTTTAATGAGTTTGAAGACTTGCTATCGTGCTTAAACCCTTCGAAAATCATGTTTCTAATCTATCTCTCACTGGTTTTTAAGCTTCGTATTTCTTCCTTCGTGACTTTTGTATTACTTCTTGTAGTAAAGATCCAAGATTCTGAGTCTGTGGGGTTATAATTCCTTCCATACCGGTTTCCCACTTAGTATCCCACCAACTTCCCGTCGATTTAGGAACCTCTTCCATTATGACGAACATCTTTCTGTATGCTCCGTTAGGTCAGCTCTCTTCCAAGCGGTTAAACATATTTAGGAGATGCAGCTATTTTACGCGATACTCCAATCATATATTCCATAGGTGAATCAGCTTTCGTGGAGCTTCACTGATTTGTTCTGATGCAGTTAACAGTAATGATCGGAATGCTCGGGACAGTACTTGGCTGCCTGAAGTCATTCATCAGCTTTTATTTAGTTATTAGCTCGTAATAGTTGGACGCCAACCACCTGAGTAGGTAATTGCTCGGTGGGGCCGCTCTATCATCCCGTCTCGTGTGCCCTTTTATTTCCAATGTAATGCTTGTATCTGCGAAGCAATTAGCCATGAAATGACATACGCTCAGTTAATTACCAGCCTGATAGCTACTCTGACTATACGATCCTCTTAATCTAATTTCAAAGCTGCGAATTTCCGTTTGCGTTCCAATACATGACCTTGTGATTGTTTCTAGTGATCAATGTAGAACTGTAACAACGGTAAAAACAGAAAGCCTTATACACGTGGCCATCTCTTCTTGCCTTTGCAAGGGCCTTGGGGGAAAGCTACTTAACTAAATAGGCATGTAAGATCCTAAAGTACCTTTCTCCTTCTTATATCACCACATACATTTTAGGGTGTCAACTGATGGTCACAAAAAAAAAAAAAAAAATTTAAATTAATTTTTTTCTAGATCATACCTTCACTTTCATCCATGCGTCTCTTGGATATACGTACCATTAAAAATTAAATTCTTTAAAATTGGAGTTTATTTTATTTTTAACATACAACAGCATTGTTATATTAAAATAATAATATTAATAATGTAATAGTATTATTACGGGCTACTAATAATTAAAGAACAGAGATAAATATAAGCTAATTTTCTAACAATCTAAAAAGTTCAATCTAAGAATTACAATGTAACCTAGAATCGACTGCCCTTACTTACTAATACATAAATAAATAGAAATAAATAAGATGACTTACGGCTAATCAATTATAAATAATTGATAATATGTACAAAATAATTATGTACAAATAAATTAAATATACTTATTTACTCAGAGGCCTCAAGATAACTTGTTAATAATTGTCACCATAACCACTGTTACCGAGACTTCGCGCACGCGGAACACGGGAACTGCCACAGACAGAGACTAACATATCACTGACCCGGGGACCGCTGGCGAGCTGCTTTTAAAGCTTCGTAGAAAATTCGAGAAGGTACTACAAGGAGATTGGAACATTCTCATCTGAAATTCCCAGTAAGCCGACTTCTCTCCCCAAGACAAAGGAAGCAGCTGTTATCCTTCAATTGCCCCCCTTCCCGTGCAGTTCTGTTCCATACGCCACCTACATCAGTGAATAATTCAAACCTTGTTCACAACACAACAAAAAAAAAAAAAAATCACAAGGAGCAAAACTTTCGGGGATCTCGCGCCCTTCGTCAGTGAGGAGGGAAGGGTACTGTATATCTTCACTTCTCACTGACGAAGGGCTAGAGATCCCCGAAAATTTTACTCCTTGTGATTTTTT
>KZ807081.1:512124-542507 GCA_000696205.2 Oncopeltus fasciatus
TTTTTATATTTAACAAATAATTTTTATCTGCTACTGCAATTATTTCTTCTCCTTGATACTTAATCATTTAATTTGCTATACACTACAATTTGAGTATTATTTGATTCATTGAAATATATTCCGAACAAATTTTATTGTTCCTTATTATTATATAATTAATTTGTAGAATCCTTAATAACTAAGCTCTCTGAAGAGTTGGTCAATGTAAATCGAGTGGGAACAGTGTACATTTGAGACCATATATCAGAGGCCTGTGCATGGAAACACACCTAGTGCGTGGGACGAAGACGGAGGAATTACAGGGGACATATCTGACTACGCCTCCTCTTTCCTCTTTCTCCTGCTCTTTTTTATAAGTCACAAGTCATTCTATTAAGTTTCAAAGTAGAATTTCTAATCATTAAATACATTTTTTCTTATATGCTTATTGCAGTTTGTAAATTTTTAAATATACAAATGTAAATATGACCAATAAAACGTAAATCAGGCATTATTTTGCTATGTGTATATATATATATATGATGAAACTGACTATATCGAAGAAAAAAAAAATACTATTCAGTAATATTCTATGTAGTTATACCTAAGTAGGTAAATGCAGCAAACACACATGGAAAATGGATACTGCTAGAGAACGATAGAAGTTTATTGCCCACGTCATGAAGCTACCAGTCGATCGGACTTAACGAGTCACTTGCAAACTGACTAACTGACTTTGTAATTTGTGCTCTGCGTGGGTTGGTGGTCTTTGAGGTAGAAAACTTTCTTTCTGTGGCATCCTGTTCCAGAATAAGAATTATGCTCTAGTGCACCTCTGAAAAGTTTTCATTGGCCAAGCATAGTTCATTCCTGTTAAGGTGGCTTAACGAGACTCTAGGTACTATTTGATTGATAGCTGACTTCCGACCGTGAATTCAAAAAGATTTTTGAAGCCAGCTGGATGTGGATATTAGTTGCTTACAGTTTATTTAGAATATTTGTGTCCGTATTAACAGCTAATATAGCTTAATGAACGCACTCAATCTGTCTCACTGGTTTATAATTCAATTTCAGCTATTTTGCAGAAGCCGGGCAAGGATTTTGCCAAGCACTTTTAAATGTAAGATAAAAACGTGGTTTATACCTCTGCTAAATTATTTAGGCATAGGTAATAAAATATTGATTATTTAGGGTTTGATGGGTGAAAAAAAAAAAAATCATAAAACGCTAGTTCCAATTCCGCCGTATCATAAACTTTTTTTTTTTTTTTTTCAAATAAATCGTTACCCCTTCGGTGACTGATTCCCACTAAGAACCTCTACCAATTCCAAGTCTGTTTGCAGCTGCTCTCTCAACTTCGGCCCTCTCACAGCTAGTGATGAAGCTTCACTTCGTGGGAGTTTTACCTTCATCTATCCTCACTGCGTTCACTGCCTGCCGAAGACTCACGAACTTGACAACTAGTCGTCGGAAAGAACACGAAGTTCCTGTTCTTTTTAAAGGTGTCTTCCTTTTCAACCGGGTTAAAAAAATTTCTGAATACTTTCTTTAAAATATCATAAACCTGACTTCATAAGCTCTGTTAAAAGCCACGCTTTTAATGTCCATATACCATAAATGGCTACACGAAGGTCTTATTTATGATGATTCATATGTCATGGTTGGTGGTTGGTTGGCCGTTGAGTATTAGCTAGAGAAATTAGGGTTTTGGCCAGGATGAGAAAAATAAAATACTCCAAAATTATTGGGTAATTATTTTTTATTGTTTTGTAAGTCATCATTAGTGTGGTATATTGATCCATATGATATTATAAAGGTACCTGCATTCAAAGTGCTTGGCCAGACCAAATTCGCTTTGGTTAGCTGCAATAATAGTGTATTAAGATTTCCGTGACCTCAAATATGTAGAATCCGACTTCAAATAGTTCAAACGCTCTCCCAGGTCCTCCTAATCTTAGGAATTTCGTTTTTTCCTATTGCTAACTAAACTTCACAGATAAACTAGTTTATTTGTCTCGGGCAAGAATAGCTTCACAAAGTCCACACCCCAATCTAACTGTAACTTTGAATTTCTTGACGTACTCTAATAACTTTGATGTACTATAAAACCGTGTGGTTTGATTTTGGATACCTAATCGGCCTATTAAAATATAGGGGATGGCACGTCTTTCGTTTGTCATATGTGTCCGGAGAACTTTAATCCAATGCGAACTGTCCTTTTGCCTAAAAAACATTCATCCTTACTACATAGATTGACTTTATGTGTTCATATTAATTTCTTCTAACGTCAGGTAAAGCTTCAATCCGTTTATGCTGTCGTATGTGGATTTGAAGTACATGAAGAGGTGATGCCCAAAGATTTGATTAATTTTCCCTCTTCATTCTCATTGTGAAAACCTGATCTAGCTCTTCTGAACTCGGTTTGTACAGAAAAACAGTCAGCTGTTATAACATTAAAAAGAATGTTTGATTTACACCTTACTGGAGCTTAATAGAAGGCAAAAGGTGTAAAACATCAGCAACAAAAAATCCATCATCATTAACATCAATCCTCTCCAAAGATAGGCTTTATAAACTAAATACACTTTATGTATCACTTATGTGATGTATGTAGTCACAGAGCTCAAATAAGAAACTTTCTTTTGTTACTCATTTCATCCATATTTATTTGATACTTGAAAAAAAATTCTCTCAAATATTGCTCCAACTAATTTTGTATACATTATTTATTTTTACTTTCACTTTAATGAGCATTTACAAGACATTCATCTTTGTTTAGAGGCACTTTAACGCTTTTTAATAGTATATAATTTCATTATTATGTTGTTTTTTTTCCCATTATTTTGACACACTACATTCGAAAGTATTTCAATAAAGCATGGACTCCCTCCTATCTGTCGTAAATGAACAGATTTCTCTCCATAAAATAATAGAGTGAATATATAAAAGTGATTGCAATCTATTGTACAAGAGATCATCACCTTTGGATTGTTTAGGCGTTTTGCCATTGTAGCCGAATGTTACCCAATGCAACATCTAGTACTTCTGTGGAAAGTGTCGTATCGTGTTAACCTGAAAATAACTTGCGGTTGTCAGTTATCTAATCGTGCCTTTCAGAGTTTGTTTTTGATAAAGTTGGCTAATCGTGGGCCAGGTGGTCTTTTGCAGCTCATCTCTCTCACTTTCTCTCTCTCTCTCTCTCTCTCTCTCTCTCTCTCTCTCTCTCTCTCTCACTCCCTCCCACTCTCTCTCTCTCCCTCCCTACCTCCCTCGCTTTTATTTATACACTCTTCTGTAATACTTGCTTACTGACCAGTAATATATTTATGGAACAAAAAGAAAGATGAGATATACAAGAAATTAATGGATAAATGTACAGAAAATAAACTGATTCCAAGAGAATAAATTATTTCCCACTAATCACTAAACACTACAGACAGTCGTTAGTGATTTCGCCTCTAATGAAAATATGTCAACACGTTTGTTTACCAGCTGCAGGCATCTCTGNCCGAAGTCAAATACCTCATTTCCAAATTACCCAGGCGCAAATCCCCAGGCCATGATCTTATTACCACTCATATCTTACGACAACTCCCTAAAAAAGCAATCCTCTTTATAACCTACCTTTACAATAGCACTCTCCCCACCACATACTTCCCTCTTCTTTGGAAACTCTCCAACATCATCCTCTTTCCTAAACCCAGTAAACCACCCAACCTTCACCTCCTCTTACCGTCCCATCAGCCTCCTCTCTATAATGTCCAAAATGTTCGAAAAGATCCTCTTGCTAAGAATTATACCCATACTCGACTCCATGAGCCTTGTTCCTAATCACCAATTTGGCTTTAGAAATAAGCACTCCACAATTCAACAAGGTCTCCGAGTTATAGATCGCATCTCCCACGAGTGTAAGGAATACTGCTCCTCTGCATTCCTTGACGTGACTCAAGCCTTCGATAGGGTTTGGCATAGGGGCTTGCTCTTTAAACTCAAGTCTACCCTTCCACAACCTTACTACCTAATCACCGTGTTCATCCGATAGATACTTTTAAGTCCGCATTGGTCTAGAGTATTCTGACCTCTACCCCGTTGAAGCGGGAGTTCCACAGGGTAGTGTCATTGGACCTCTTCTTTATACCCTTTTCACTGCCCACATCCCAACACATCCTGACACACTCCTCGCGTTCTATGCAGATGACACAGCCATACTCTCCTCCAACCCAGATCCTTACACTGCCTTAAAAAACCTTCAATCCCACCTTAACTCCATTTTCCAGTGGTCAAAACGCTGGCGGTTACTCCTAAACGAGAAGAAATCAGTCAATGTTACCTTCACTCTCCGCAGAGGTCAATGTCCGCCAGTCCTCCTTAATAACGATCATCTTCCCTCCTCTCCGACAGTCCGCTACCTTGGGTTCTACCTAGACAGTAAACTAACCTGGAAGACTCACTTACAGGCAAAGAGACAAGAACTAAACAGACGCTTTGGACAGCTCTACAGATTGCTGAACCACAGGTCCAGATAGATTAACAATAGAAAACAAAATAACTCTTTACAAAACATTAATTAGACCTATCTGGACATATGGTATTGAATTGTGGGGCACAGCGAAGCCATCAAATATTAGATGTATCCAGGGGTTCCAGTCCAAAGTCCTTCGCACAATCCTCAACACTCCTCCCTACGTCTCCAATAAAACCATCCATTCTGACCTGCAAGTACCTTTTGTTTCCGAGCCAAATCCCCTAGTCCTCACGTTCATCCCGACCATCCTCCTCGACGCCTCAAGAGGAGGTGGCCAAGGGACCTCCTACTCCAACCAGTTTAGTTCAAATATCAAGGGAGTGAATGCACTGGCATTTTTCTCCCCCTCTCACTCCCTCCTTGACTCCCTGCCTAGTCTCCTTCTTATCCTAGGATAAGGAGAAGATGGGTGCCGGATAGTCTATCGCGGGTTAACCTGGGCTCCTCTCTGAGGACGGATTACTTCCCGGGATAGACGAGCAAATACAACAATGTACCCCATCAAAAATTATAAAGTATAGATTAATGTACAGAATAATGTTTTTTTTTATTTCTGGAATCCATTGTATATCTTTAATAACATGTTATTACACATAAAAAAATATTGGAATAAAAATAAGCCAAATAAAGCGTTCGCTATTAACATGGAGAGCAACGACTGAAAGGAGTGGTCTAGGAAGAGTGTTCTTATCTAAAAATAGAAAGTTAATGTAGGACCTAGGGCAGAAGGTCCCATCTGTTTCCTTCCGATCTGCTTTGTCGCCGACGCCGACTGCTTTCTAGCTTCGGGAGTGGGGTGCACACCCAGACATCATTTCCTGTCTCGTCAACATCTTCTGTAAGTCATAAAGCATAATGTTCTACAATTTACGTATGCAACATAAGAGGGTAAAACCCACTTTCTAGCTTGACAATAATATTGCCCTTCGGTCAAGCAGGGCGATATAAAACAAAATCCTCGACCATTATGCCCAGAATAGGGCATAAGGTTTTTAGATCTCCTTCAAAAAGATTACAGCTGATACCATGACTTGACTTAAAAAAAAAAAAATTCTTCACTGATTTTTCTTCACGAAGAAAAATAAGAATTTAAAAAAAATTAGAATTACTCGTCGAATCTCGAATAATGTTTCTAGATCTTCCTCAAGGAAATGAAGCTTGTATCATGACATGCCTTTTGGGTAAAGAAGGTAATTCTTCACATTCAATCTTGGAAAGTAAGAATGTGTTACGTTCAAGATATGTATACGGGTAATATATACAAGCAAAAGAGGAGTAACATTGTATATATACAAGTAAAGTAATATTGTATATACCTATACAAGTAAAGAGGAGTAACAAATTAAATAATCATCATCTTACTGTTATTAAGTTAAGATTTATTAATAAATGTAAGAGATCATAGTAGATATAAATTGTAATTTTTTAACAAAATACTTAACAATATTTTTAAATAAAAAGTGTATTAAGGGAGAAGAAATGAACATGGATGGAGGGTTGGGCGGACCCCCTTTTTCTTTTAAATAGTAAAAATAAATTTTGTTTAAAAAATTTAAAAAATTCTTTATGCAAATCGTTATTCAAGTTTGTTAATGGCTGAAATTAAGCAGAAGGAGGGTTAGTGTAAGACTAAATTCCAAAATCAATAATAGCTTCCTTATTATTAGTATTATGACGTAAATTCGTAGGGCAAAAAGTAGTTAAATATAATTTTCCAACATTTACGGTCTATAGTAACGAAAATTTATGAAAAACGCATATGAAGTAAAATATTTAAGAATTTAATTGAGAACTGAGCGTGACAGTTGTTCTTCCCTCTCAGCCGCTAAAAGTTGTTTTTACTTTTTACCTTCATTGTTCTTTTTCGGCTTTTAAGATCAACTAAGTAATTCATTATTATTTATGACCATTTTGAATTAAAATGAGAATTCTCTTTTGTCATAACAGTGTACCTACACTCTGATCCTCACCAAGCCATGAGATATAATTTAAATAACTTAATAAACTGTTGTGTGTCCTGCGTTTTATAGGAAACTTTTATAAATTAAAAAAAAAAAAGTATTTTATTTGTAAAGCTAAGTAAAGCTCTTTACAAAATTTGGATTCACTAATAATGTCAAAAATATTCTGACAAAGGGTCTCAAGCAGTTTGAAATTCTAGAAACTAATAACTAAACTTTTTTCTTTTTGCGTCATGTTTCATCATTGGTCAGATTTATGCTCTAGAGCAGAGGGTGATTTTAACCCTCATTTTTATTATATACTTTGACAAATTAAGCAATGTTTTAAGAATCTTAACTTATTTTCATTCCTAAATTTTAGAACTTAAATGCTACTTTCATCGCGTTTACAATAAATACATGTACCAATTATCTTTATTTGATAATATTTTACAAGAACACATGAAAGATCTTCTAGGAGAAGGACCATGAGTTTTATACTTTTAACAATTCCATTAATCTTCCCTATGCATTTATAAAATTCGCTGGATTATAATAAAACCATTGAGAAACACATAAATGAGTATTACTGTAATGGATCGATTAACACCGATCATTGTTTAGAGAAGGATCTATGTCTCCTTTAGTTAAACTCGCAGTGAGTTGCCAGTTTTCTTATTTTCCAACTCGTGTCAGGTGAAGAAGAATTCTGTAAAAGCTCAGCCATCCATAAAGATTATCCGATCGGTTTAGTAAGGCCCTGTTCGGTGAAGTATAGGAAAACCGCAGGAGGGTTATTGCCCTGCAGCCAATAATTGTCCTCCAAATCAACAGCGTTTGACAATTAGCAACATTGAATTCGCCACGATTCAGCATATTTGTCTACTCCCAATGCTGCTTTGTCGCCAAATTCCAGAAGTAGACACTTAACATCTCATACAATTGGTCCATCATTAAGTTTCCAATACTTTCCAAACTATTTAAATATTGAACGGATTGAACTGAAAGAAAAATGGGAGTTTTCATTTTTGTCAGTAGCCCAATTTTCAATCATAATGAATTATCTTAGACCGTATTTTGAATAGGTCTAGGCTTTATGACCAAATACTTTATTTTTGGTATGGCAAGCTTTTGACGATACATTAAAGCTTTTCCTAAGCCGTGGATGTTTAGAAGCCAACCTTGAATAGGTTAGCCCCTCTCTCCATTAGTCTAAGTCGTTGAAAAAGAAGCTAAGACAATAATTTATTATTTATTTAATTTAAAAAAAATTGTTTTTAGTATAATAGTGTTGAACAATTCAATTGAGATGTTCTTGCCATTTGAGTATATGAGAAGGGTTTTATTCTTTACATTCCATGCACTGATTATCCTCATGCCCCTTAAAAATATATTAATTTGTTTTCCCATTTCCGATGTCAGAAGAAAAAGAAAAATTCATAGGGAGTACTGAAGTTCCGTTTAAACACAAATCCAGAATTGACCAGCGAAGGTATTCATGCCTTTCAGAGTCCGCGTAGATTTCATTAACATTCCGTCTATTCCCTAATCAGAATTGATTATTGTGGTTACGCTTGCTGCTGGAGCCGGAACCATTTCTCCTAAGGGTAGACGATGAGACCAATACTCTACCAGACCAAACCTCGACAGACACCTTGTGTTCTACCATATTACTAGAAAGACTGATGTCAAAGTCACCATGGCAGTGGTGGGTAAAAACACTTATATGAAAACAGAGCACCAGCTAATAAAAAAGTAATTATGTATTCTGAATTGACTTATTCGCAACAAACAGAATATCCAGAGCATCTGATTAAAAGGTTTAAATTATTTTTATTAAGTAGTTCAGTTTTGTAGGAGATAAACTGGTGTTAGACTTCGTTCGTTAGACTGAGCTTAAATAAACCTTTCATCATATGAAATAGTCATTAAGATTATATGAGCTTTTATAATGTGGTCCAATATAATTTGTTTTTATTATTAAAAGGAATTATGATTGTTTTTATTATTAAGAGGAAAGGAAATTATTTTATTTTAATTAATAAAAGAGTTTCGTTTCCTCTTAAAGTTTCTATTGACAACCGGTTTCGGCTTCTAACGTCATCTTCTGAGCGGAGTTCTCAATAACACACTGTGAGTAAAATATAAATATAAACAAATAGAAGTACAGATGGACAACAACCTACGAAGTACTGTTTACAACAATGCCCCATTTAATCCAGTTCTCATTCACACTCCTGATTCTCTTTCTCATTCTATATTTTAGAATATTTTAAATATTTATTTATTGTAATCTATACAAATATACAATACTTAATTTGTTTTAAGATAAACTAATATCCAAATGAGAATCCAAGAACACTTGTCAGTGCTATTGCTCCCTACTTTCTCACCTCGGTATCTGCTAATGAGTGTAGGGAGTGTTGCACCATCTCTTCTTTAAAGCGCCGAGAAGGGTTGTCAGGAGGGGATTCGCTGAAAAGTGATGGGAGAAAGGAATGTTGTTAAAATAAAGATTAGAGTGAATCGAATATTGATATATATAACAAAATAAATATTTAGGTTATTATGAAGATTGTCTTTAGAAACTTAATATGGACTGCATTGACTATTTTAGGAAGAATTTAAGAGTGGAATAGACTAGATTTAGCATATAGGAGGGTTTAACAGCGCTCCTCAGTTTCATTCCGTCGTAGTTCCAGATTGGTCTGGACAGCTAGACAGTCGAGTGTTCAGAACAGTAGTTAAACAATGTGTTGTTGAGAACAGTAGTAACGTGCTTGAGTTCTTGTCATTTTTTTTTTTCTAATTATTAGGTCAGTCGAGATTCCACTTGGAAGCCAAGGTATAGCACGAAATCTAAAATAGGGATTGGAATGTCATTGAATAGGCTCTTTGTTCTGCCTCCTAAATGTTGCATGGGCGCATTAACTTCAATTATTTTAAGCGCCGTGATTTCAACAGTGTTTCTCAGCTGTTAGATTTCTTTGTAACCTATATTTTGTAATGTAAAAATCGGGTTCAGTGGATAGGATTGCTGCAGCAACAGCAAAGAAATCTTTAAGGGTATTAACGTATATTTTTCTTACTTATCTCTAATTAGTGATTAGTAAATGAATCATTTAATTTGGAAGCATAATTATTTTTAGAAGTTCTTTTAACAAATGTGAATTCTCATTGTGCCAAGGAAAGTGACTGATGACATGTCCTTTGCGGTGAGAGTTCTGAGGTAGGAGTTAAAGGGCTCATAAAAAGATCTGAGAGTTTAGTTAAGAGGTGGCTGAGTCTTGAATCCATATTTGTCTGCATGGTCTCGAGATCTTTGACATAATGCCCATGGCAACCTTCAGCTATGTCGTCAGAAATGTGAGTTTCCATCTCCTAATCTGGGCCTGTGGGGGTTGTCTGTCAGTCACGATAATTATGATAGGGCAGTGGTCAGAACCGTAGAGGTCATCAGCGACACGCCATTGACTTCCAGAGAGTAGAGATGGGCTTATCAAAGAGAGATCTATTATCGATTGTTGCCCGTTACCGCAGCACAGGTGAGTAGGGAAGTTTTCATTAAGGAGACAAAGTTCAGAAGAATCAATAGTATGGCCTCTGTAGTCAGTGTGAGTTGAGTACCAGATTGAATTCTGACTATTGAAGTTGTGAGAGTAAGTCAGTCTGTTGTTCTTCTATGAAGTGTTTGTTTGGTGGTAAGTAGATGGAGCACACAGTAAATCCAGTACGCGAGAGAACTCGAATGACTACTGCTTGAAGAGGAGTGCTGAGGGGAATCTCGACAATTGGTATGCGAACATCAATAATAATAATGGACACACCGCCACTAGCGATAAGTCCCTCGTAATGGTCCCTTCGATAAATTCTATACCCATTTAATTTAAATTGGCTACTGACTTTCAAATCTGGTTTTTTCTGGATCTTCTGGTTTCTTGAATACAAGCAATCTGAATTTCGTGGTCTTTAAGTACATTGAGTAAGTTGTGCTTATGGTGCCATTTAGGTTCAACTGCAAGATCTATATTTCTAGTTGGTGGTTTTAATTGAATTAGATAGATTGATTATTATTATATTATAATTCAGTTCAATATACAGAAAAGTGAAAATCGTTTTATTATTTTGAAATCAACAAATATTAAAAAGTTGACGAATATTATTCTTTTGCCTTATGGGGTGAGCACTGCCATTCATGTCTACGTACTTACTTATCAGAGACTTATTAGACCCTTGTGAGGAAGGTCTCTCACGTTTCATGAATGATTTCGAAAATTTTTTGTTTTGGTTTGTTTTTTAATGTTTTAGCTTGGCTTTGAATTGTAATTAATATTGTTATTGTCTAAATGGGTAAAATTTAATAGTTATCATCAGAAGGTGTGTGCTGATTTACCATAAATTCATATCAGTATTTTCTAGTTCATTGATTTTAAAAGTATGAGTTTCTGCTAGTGAGGTCATTTTAAGTAGTTGGTCAGAAAGTGAGGTTATTACAGTATTTGACGCTGCTACAGAATAGGAAACAGTTGAAGAGATACCATTTTGTTTCTTCGATTTTCTTTTCTTTTTTAAAATAGGACCCTGCAGTGCTCTAAGGAGGGTGAGGACCATTGCAGTTAACACATTTAAATATAATGCAATTGCATTTCTCAATATCTTCCTCGTGATGATGCCCGCATTTACTGCAGGTAAAATGATCTGATTTACACGTACGAGATACGTGACGATATCCGTAACACTTATGTTTTCATCAGCGGCCTGATGTATCTAATTACTTTCTTTTTTTTTTTTTTAATCGACAATAATTTTTCAGGTAAGTCTGCTTTGTTAAAAGTTAAAATTATGGAGGTAGTAGGTTGTTTAGTGTTATTTATAGTTTTAAATATCATTCTTGCACATTTTGAGAGGCTAGTTCTGTAAAAAGTTCCTCCTCAGAACAATGTAAAAAAACGTCGCAGGTAATAATTCCTTTGGAAAAATTTAGAGTTCGGTGTAGTTGTTCTACATTTTTACTCTAAATTTTTGAATTTGCTATTCAATGATATAATTTTCAAATGACTATATTTTCTAGATTAATGTAATCTTTTTCTATTGCTACTTCAAGTAATATGATACCGGATTTTAAAAATTTAATGTTTATTTGAGGGCAATAACGTTTTATGAATTGAGATAATTTAAATTGACTAAAATTTTTGATGATTTTTAGCTAAAGACAGTTTTTTTTTCTCGGCTTTTATTAATTTATTACATTCTTTTAACATAATAACATTTTGTAATTTGATTACAATGAACTAAAAAAACAAATGACAAAATTACAATGGCAAGAGGAGAGAAGGTGGCCAATGACACCACCTTTAGGAAGGTCAAATTTAAAAGAGTCAGGCTTTAAAGAACCAGAGGTATCTGGTGGTTTGGGATCTATTTCCATGCTAGCTGTTGCCAATAGACTTATAGGCGTAAGTCAGAAATAATAAATAACAAAATATTAACGAAATAAAAATTATAAAATGACCTAAAACCAGTAAATGAATGAAGTAGGAAGTGCTCCCTGAACAAGTAGAAAGATAACATTTCACATGATGACTTTCTATATTTTACTTTTAGTCTTTAAAACCATTAACAGGAGTTTGAATGTTTTTGAAGACAAGATGTTTGCATAATTATTCAGAATAAATTTCAAAAGAAAGTAATATTGGCAACAAAAACTGAGCAAAATGCCTCTGTGTGGTCAATGCCATCGGTAGGTCAATCAAGGGCACAAACACCATTTTATAATCTGTACAAAACGAAAAACCCTTATTTTCTAATTTCTTATTATATATATTGGGCACTATATATATATACATACACACACACACACAAAACCCCCTCAGCTCTTTTCTCCTTTACTTTCTAATTTTGTATGTTCCCTTTTAGTTCCGTGGGGAAATCAAGTTTTTACGCTAAGAATCTAAAAATATAGCCTGTAAACGTTTAATATAATATAACCAAATTCGGTATTTAAATTTATTTTTACAAATCGTTAGATGAGTTGCTTAATAGCTGAAATCGGTTNTTTTTTGTAAATGTGTTTGTGTTTGATAGTGTCTGACTATGGATTATACGTCTTATGTCTTTTTGCGTTGTTGTCGGTTTGTGTGTCGTCTGTTCTTTTTCGTTTGTGTGTTCGTTTTAGTAACAGTAGAGGTCTGAATATGGTGTCAGATTGTGTGTTAAGTTGTTCGTTAATAATGTTATTGTCTGTGGTCCTTGTTTTATAAATTTCCATATTTTCTAGAATGTCCATCTTTCGCCCCTTCTGTTGTTTATGTAACAACGTCATGGTTGTTTGTATGTCGGTGAGGTCGTGTCCGCTGTCTTGCAGATGGTTTGCGTAGTTGGAGTCCCGTTTGTTTCGTTTGTATGATCGTGCGTGTTCGTCAAATCTCGTTTTGAGTTTTCGTCCTGTTTGTCCTATGTACGTCTGGTTACATGTACATGTCAGTTTGTATACTCCGCTGGAATGACGCAGCTGACCAACTCATAGAATACAAACGAAGTTGAATACAGACAGTGAGAGTGAACACATGTATTCGGCCACGTGGATGGATAATGCCCGAAAGTGCTCGCCAACAGAAGATGGTTTGCAGAAACCAATGAAGACGGATAGTAGAAGGTATCATAGTTCTATATTCATTGGTAGTGATAATAACCCTTCAGATTATTTACTTATTGTAGTTAAGTGCATTTATGTATGATTCGGTTTGGAAATAAATTTGAAGAAGGTGCATCGAAAATTATGTATGTAATTTATGCAAGTTATTATTTTTTTTTTTTTATAACTATTTGAACAAGGGCTAACGACAAGCTCTCAAATAGTTATTTAGTTCTTTAAAATTGAAAGGCCTATCACTCATTACTCGGAACAAGTGTGTCTTCCCTTTATAGCGGCTTCCCATATATCTCCAAAGTGAGCGGCATATGAGGAGGATTAAAGTACCAGAGACGTGCGTTTGAATTTTATGTCTGATCTGACTTTTTCTCAATCAGAGAAACAATTCTTTCAAACGCTTTGTAGCCCCAACTAAATTAGTCCCATTGTCGGAATAAATACAACTAGTTCTTCCTCTTCTTGCTAAAATTCTGTCAAGGGTTGCTTGAAAAGCATTAGTTTAAAAGGAAGATACCGCTTCTAGCTAAAAAAATAAACACAAATATGCTTTGACGACTGGTGCATTGCGACGAGGAGAAGTTTTTATTGGAAATGGTCCTGCAAAATCAACCCCATGTCGTGAAACCCACCTAAAACCATCTAGCACCTTCAAACTTGAACACTTTAACGTACATAGAAAAAACAAAATCACGGACAACAAAGCCTGTGGGGGCATTTTGACAGCAGTTTTAAATCAATATCACTCTGAGCCCATTACTATAGATACCAATCACCAAGCTGTCGTTACTCGAGTACACCTTCTGTCCCCTGTTACCATTTGCAATGTTTACCTACCTCCGACTGAGCCTATTGACTAACCTGCTCTAGTCCAAATTATAAACACCTTACAACCGTCGAACATAATTACAGGTGAATTCAACAGCTCCCACCAAGCTTGGTCACCCTCTGTCACAAACCCCAGAGGAAACATCATAAAGAGAATCATAGATGCCTCTGACAATATACTCCTCAATAACGGTAACCCAACATATATAAGCCCTGCTTAGGGTACCGAAACTGAAATAGAAAACAGGCTATCCCATCAATATGGAAGTGATTTCTTCCCCATCATCTTATAGCTATCAAAATCACTACCATCAATCGAAAGGTGTCCTAAATGGACAATGTAAAAAACTGACTGGGATACTTTATGTGGTATGCTAAAACTCACCCTCGACGAGTTACCTTATGATCCAACCAAAAAAAGTTCTTGGAATTATGGAAATAATCATATCAGCTGCCGAGCAATCAATCCTCAAAACTAAAAGCAAACCAACAAGAAACTACACACCGTGGTTTGACAACGAATGCCGTCAAGCCATCAAGCCCAAAAATAACGCTCCACTGTATTCCAAAAGCACCCCTCCACTCAGAATCTAATAAAACATAAAAAAGAAAATGTAAGACAAGGAGAGTCATAAAACATAAAAAGAAGAAATTCTGGATGGCATATGTGGAGGCAATTAACACAAACACTCCGATTCGGTAAGTATGGGAAAAAATTCACAATACTTCAGATTCAAAATATATTAATATTCCTGCTCTAAAACTTAACATCCTCATCATATCTGACCCTCAGCAACTCAGCAAAATATTTATCGACCACTACTCCAATATTTCAAGCACGCTCACTACTGACACAGAAGAAGAAGCTAATTTCACATCCATCGATTTTTCAGAACGCCATAAAAATTAAAATCTTGATCACTATTGTAATAGTATATGTATATGGGCTATTGCCCAATTACTCTATTGGAACTTAACTCTGCAGTCGATGAGCTTAAAAATTAAACTCCCGGACCAGACGAAATACATAACGCAATGATAAAGAATTTCCCACCGCAATTTAAATCAATTATCTTATACATCTTCAATATAATATGGAAAAGTAGCATAATTCCTAATAACTGGTTGGAAGCCATAGTCATCCAAGGCCAATATCCCTCTCGGTTGCTTACACAAGGTCCTAGAAATAATCATCAACAATAGGCTTCTTTGGATTGTGGAGAAGCTCAATCTCCTAACTACAGCCCAATGCGGATTCAGAAAAGGCAGATCAACAATGGATCATCTCGTTATATTAGAAGACGAAGTACTCGACACTTTCATAGAAGGAAAATAAGCTATCAGCATATTTTTGACTTCGAAAAGGTATATGACACAATTCGACGAAGCCAAGTGCTAAAGCAATTATTTGAGTGGGGCTTCCGTGGACGACAAATTTAACATCTGGGGTGTATCAAACAACCTCAGATTCTCAATTCATAAAACTAAATGCTCTTCTCCAAAAAAAAAAAAAAAAAAAAAAAAAAAAAAAAATTTGAAGTTTATGAGTTGTGTAAAAAAAAAAAAAAAAAAAAAAAAAAAAAAAAAAAAAGCGTAATTATCTTTAAATACCGTATACATTTTTCAAAAGAACGATTATTAAAAAAGATGTTTAAGAATGTAATTTTGAGTGTTGAGCGGACTCTATTTATTTTACAATATAGAAACTAAGTTTGGTATTTAGGATTTTTATTGCAAACCCTAGAAATTCATTTTTGGCTATTATATCTTGGTTATTATTTGAGTTAAAAATAGTTTACGGAACTTAGTAGGTGTAAAATTCGATTTTCTGGCGTTTATTTATTATAACACCTTCTCGAAAAAAGCCTATTAAGAAAGATATTTATGAATGCAATTGCTCTTCCCCCACTCCTCCTTCCCGGCCAGTCTAGAGTAAACTTACGTGAAGATTTACCGTAATAATAATTATATCCATAATAATAATAGGGAGTTCATCCTGACTTTTAAGTTTAATTTCCTCAATCACTCTTATTTATGTCCATCTTTAATGAAACATGGGAAATCTGTTTAGAATACGCAGCTCTTGTGCGAAGGGCTTTTTAGTACGATTCTCTTTCCCAGTGTGTATAGTTGCATTTAAACAAGTTGGGTAAAGAATAAGCGGAGGTGATCGAGACAGTTAGACAGACCAGTTATCGGTCCTAAGTTTTGCGTCTCTCTTATGGTAGTTCTGAATGTATGTGTGGGGCAACTCGTTCACTTCTGAAGCAAAATGGGAATGGCAATCCCGCAAAATACTCTCTATTTATCAGTGTTTCAGATTTTTCCATCCGCGTACAAGTTTAAATCTTTTTTCATTGTCAAGATATCCAAAGCTATCAGATCGGGACAGATTCTGGATCTCGGCGCACTGTAAATATAGAGAAGTCAGAGATACTTGTCTTATTAAATACAAATAATGTCCTGCTGTATGAAGATAAAGGGTTTCTTTATAAATATTTATTTGGTTGTGGTTTATTATCCCACGTAAATTTTAAACAATAGGATTAAACAAGAGAAGAGAATAGATTTTTTCTAAAATCTATCTCTGGGACAGATAGATTTTTTATTCTATTCCTTCTCATTAATTGTTTAAAGGGTTTCTGTTTGAGTTCGATGATTTCCGGTTGGGATGATTTCGTTTTTGGTCGAGAGGACGATTTCGTGAAAATCGGAATCCTAACTTCAAATGTTTTTGAATATTCTATGCGGCAGTTTGCCATTGGTGATCTATGACATGAAAGTGCTTGGGAGGTTTGCTGTCTGGCTTGAGCTTTAACTGACTGCGGCTTGCGTCAAGAGCTCAAAGGCATCACAGCAGGAACTTAGTATTCTTCTCCGTGTTTTCCACAAAGAAGGCCTGAGTGCTGTCAACAAGTCCGATAAGAAAACGGTTGCAATACTGAACCTCATTTCATTAAACACTCACGTCGCAATCAACAATTATCTGCACCGAAGTCTACCATTCAATACGTTTTGTTCTGGCGTGGTGACTGATTACTACAAAAACTGAGGTCCTCTTCAAAATCAAGCTCCCGTTGTCAAGCGCCTTTCGAAGGAACTATCCTCATCCACTCGTGTTCACATTTGGTTCACGGCTGTTACTTTTATCTGCATAAAAAGGATTAATCTAGATGACATTTTGGCACGAACTAAGTGATAGATTAGCATTAAGTTTATAAATATTATTTTTTGTGGTATTTAATCCCACGTAAATTTTAACAACTTTTAGTGCAAGGGAACAGAAAAAAAATCTAACTGTCCCAGCCAGGACACGAACCTGAATCTCCTGCTATCCGGGCCGGGGCGTTTTCCATTTTCGCTACAGAGACAAGTCTGATAAGTTATTAAATTCCCCGCACTAGTTTGAAGGGTCTAACCTCCGAAGCAAACGAATATATCGTCTTATGCTCGGAGGAGCTGACATTGTCAAGCTGTTTAAATGACTCTCGTTATTTACTTTTAAATTTTAATTTTATAAATATTATTTTTTTGTGGTATTTAANAAAAAAAAAAAAAAAAAAAAAAAAAAAAAAGTTCGAAGCCCACCCTCTATATTAATATTGAAAGACCAACGTATGACTTTGGCTAGAGAAATAAAATTTTTAGGAGTGATAGTAGAAACGTATGACTTTTGCTAGAGAAATACAATTTTTAGGAGTGATAGTAGACGACAAACTAACTTGGTTAAGTCATATCAAACATATAAAAGAATAATGTTCTAAAGGCACTATCTAAAACAATGTGGGGAGCAGACATATCATCTCTTCTTATGATATTCAAAAGTCATATTTTGTCTAAAATAGACAATGCCACCATAATCTATTCTTCAGCCAGATCAAGTCATCTCATTTATCTGGACACGATTAACCACGCCAGAATCGGCCTAGCAACAGGCGCCTTCAGAACCAGCCCTACCATGAGCCTCTGTGCAGAATCTGGCATTCCTCTACTTTTCATCCGCCGACAATTATTATTCAGGTCCTATCTTTATTAATATATCTTTGAAACCTAAAACTATCTCATATACCAACAATACCCTCAACGCCCAGCCCTCCTCAGTGATTCGCCATAGAAACATTATCCACTCTCTCCCACCGATAAACATACAGTACGAATAAATCGAAGAACTTCCATGGATAAGAAAACGACCCATAATCGACATACGCCTAACGAAGCTCAAGAAGAACCTTTCTTCTAATGAAAAATTGGCCAATGCTAATTAAATTATTCAAGCATACTCACAACATGAAATTATTTATACTGACGACTCAAATCAAGAAGTAAACGTAGTTTAGGAAACGTAGTGCGGGGAATTTAATAACTTATCAGACTGGACCTGGTAGCATAATTGGTAAATGCACCGGCCCGGATAGCAGGAGGTCCAGGTTCGAGTCCTGGCTGGGACAGTTAGATTTTTTATTCTGTTCCCTTGCACTAAAAATTAGTAAAATTTACGTAGGATTAAATACCATAAAAAAATAATATTTATAGAAGTAAACGTAGGTTTAGCTGTTGTCTGCAACAAAAAAACAGTCCAACAAAAACTGAAACACATAGCTTTTATATTCACGGCTGAAATGAGTAGTGGTCATGAATAATGAATTTCTTCTCTATAGTAGAAGGATTGAAAACTCAGTAAAGCCAAGAATATTATTATTAAAAGAATGGATAACTTGGACATATTAAGAGAATTAACAAGAATCCATATGTATGCCTCCCTGGTTTTTGTTTTTTCTACTCTTTCTTTTATTTGCATTTTTTTCCTCTTATTGTAGAGATTTTGGTGATTCTGTTTGGAGATTTGGGAGGCGGTTTACGGGTTAGAGTAGTATCGTGGTTGCGAGAGCGCTCATAGGCAGCACGATGAAGAGGGCTCAGAGAAGGTAGTGGCTGGGAATGGCTTGAGGTGGGGGAACTGGGGAGGGGATGACTGGAGGGGTACGGGAGGCCTGTCTCTGAAATGACAGCCCCTCTACTCTGGCTGGCTGAGTTCGGCAGGTTTCGTTCTGGTTATCAGTGTGTTGTGATAACTGAATGTTTATCTGTAATAGTGTTCATAATAAATTCTGTATCTGTTTGACTTCATGTGTCTACGCACCCCTTTTTCCTCTCTAGTGCTTCTGCAAATGATTTATTAAAATAGTGGGATTCTGCTCAAAATACCTGAGCCTAGCAACATTATTTTTAAACTAAACTGTTTTATTTGTTTTCTTCTATGAAACCTGGGGCAGTTAGTGTCAAAACTGTTGTCCTGGCCTAAACAATTGACACGAGAGGGAAATTGTGATTTGCCAGCAGTTCCTGTATGCCGATCCTCTGCACATTGAGAACATACCGGATTTTTATTACATTTTCAGCCATGACCAACTTTAAGACAGGTTATGCATCTTAGGGGTTTGTTCGCGTAAAGACGTTTTCAAGAGTTTTCAAAAAAAGAGTTTTCAAATTATAGAATCCTACTTTTGCAATTTCAGGTAAATTAGGTAAACTAAATGCTAATATATACATATGGGTTTTTTATCTATACTAATTTTATTTTAAAAATTATTCTTTTGACTGATTTCACATTTTTTCTTTTAGTTCCTCCAATATATTTTACTCATTCAGTTCATCTAAATCTGGACAGTAAATAATGCCCTTAGACTCATTAAGTTTATCAAAGGGAATTGCAGCTATTGGTATTTTACTACCTAAGTTTTTTATTCTTAGCAGTTTATCAGATTGAGATTTTTAGTCTCTAGTAAAATTGTTCCGTCTCTTAATTTCTTAACGTTTTTAGGTTCTTCCCTATTGAGTAACATTGTTAAATTTCAGAAACTTTTTACGTTTAGTTGCCGGTGGATTAATATCAGNGCTGTGCGATGATGGGTTGAAAAATTTTACAGTGGAGATAAGACGTTGGTGGCCATTAATGGATATTGATGAGGTTCTGCGGAGGAAGCTGTTGAGGCAATTCTATCCACAAGTCGAGCTTAAGTAAAGTTTAAAAAACTTAGTTTTTCACAGAAGGTGGTCGTCTACAGGTGTTCGGTGTGGAGATTGATTAATCTTTCCCAAAACTATGGTTGAGTCAGAAAAGAGGATGAGTTTTGCGAGTAAATGAGCGGCACATAACTCAAGTTGTTGTATTGACTTGATGGGCTTCAATGGGGCGAGCTTAGTTTTTTCCTGAAAAAGAGATACCTTGACTGAGCGGCCGCTGTTGACAACCCGCAAATATAAGATGGCTGAGTAACCCTTGAGCGAAGCGTCACAGAAACTTTACCTGTCAGCTAGTTATGTCTGTGGTAAGGATGAATCTGGAACCTTATCTTCGTTATCTCCCAATGCTGACTAAAGAATTGAACCATTCGCCTGTGATTCGCTCATCGGAACACTCATCCCAGACCACCTCTTCCTTCCTGCAACTGATTAAAGAAAGGTTGCATGGCGGTAAAGAAACTATTTTTATATCCTCAAATGCTTTAAATCAAGAGTTGGTGAACCCTTTAGAAAGAAATAATAATGTGTACAATGAAAGTAATAGAAATTCATTCATTATGAAGGATAGCTTTGGCTCAAAATATGATCGGAGCTAAGAATCCCATAGGGTCGAATAAACGAGCGATGACTGACAGAATAGAGAGAGCTTGGTAATTTTGGATTCCAAAACAGTTTCTAAGCTGAAAAAGGAATGAGTCTCTAGAGAGGTCCCAAGCCATTACAAGAATGTTGGAACAACAGGTGTCCTTAGGAGTTAGATTCAAGGTACCAGAAGCCTCCTAAAGACCTGGGTAGCCAACAGCTGTTGCTCGTCCATTTGTGAACCTCAAATTTGGCCTTCGAAAGCAGAACTGTAATTTCATTGGCATGTTGTAAGGCTTCCTCGATAGTTTCCGCACCTGAAACTATGTTGTCGACGTGTGAGCCATGAGAGAGGGCTTAAGACGCTAGAAGGAAAGGATTACCTTCATCTATTACTAGTTGTTTGGCAGTTCTGATAGCCTTACTCCGGCCACCTGAAACCGTGCATACCTTACTCCGTAGATAACCGTGTTAAGTTAAAAATCTAATGCTCAACTAAGAGATCCATAAATTATTTAGGAATTCACGTGATTCGGAATACTCCGTGTTGAGGAATAACAAAGGATGATTTGGTGATCACAGACGGCACATGCCCTACCTAGTTCTTGATATTCCTCAATTAAATCAATGTATTTAGATTTGAATGCAGGATTTTAGCCATTATTTATTTTTAATTTTTTTTTCTTGTTTACCCATTTCCAATCACAAATTACCCTAAAAGAAGAAAAAAGTAGACTGAGTAACTTAATTACTCTAAAATTTACTATAAGCAGCTACCAAGAACCTTCGTATTTGTATGAAATTATTGTTAAATGTCCCTGTATTCTTTCTTCCAAAATCTACCCGTGGTTTGCATATTTGGCATATTTTCTAAAAATAAAAAACAAATACCTAATCTGCAATTACAGGATAATCTATACAACTGAAATTACAAAATTATCTTTATACTATATAATAAGTCTGTTACGCAGGAACTACATAGTCTAAACATATTTCTCGTGTATTTCGATTAATTTAAGGTGGTAGAAGTGTAAGTAAGAGGTTTGGTACTTGATCTTGAAAGCCAAAAAGAACCACGAAAGTACCAGAAAAGTGCATTAAGGGTGTCCAGAAGACGAAGAGAGGGAAAGAGCTGCTCAATCTTTCTGATTTGTTTTTGTTTTTTTAAATAATAAAATGTTGAACTTATATATTAATAAACTATATTTTAGATTATCTTCTGTATTTTTTTATTAACGAGCAATACAAATTATTTACGCAACTTAGATTTAATATATCTTAACTCTTTTTTGCCTTCGCACTATTTTAATCATTAACAAACGCATCCAAAGATTTGCGGAATGAAGATGAAATACCTTATTTCGTTCGTTATGTTAAAAATTAGGAACACTAGAACGTTTACTGACGCAAATTCCCTAAAGGCTGCTACTTACAATTTCTACTGATTGTGACAAAGAAGGTGTTTCCTAGTTTAATATTACATATTCATCCAACATTTTTCTTCTCACGACAATTCTTAGCGAGCAGTCAATAATATCAGCACGAAGGACATATGGCTCATCCCTCTCTCGAAAGAAGGGCTGTTTGCTTTTTTTTGTTTTCATTGTCTGCAATGAGTTGAGCTTGTGGGCACAAGCCGTTACCAATCACTTCCATTTATTTCTTGCTTGAACGTCTCGGAAGACAATTAGACAAAAGACAACAGTAATTCTTCTGGTTTCAGCTTCCTCCCACTCCCTCTGCCAGATGGGAGAGATATAGTCCGTAAGAGAGGATCCATGTTTATGTCCCATAATGGGCAGACCTAGAACTGATCCCTGGGCACAACCTCATTGCTCATCCTTCAATAAAAACATCTCTATTGGGTACCTCAGGAACGATATTATTTTTTTATTCATATTTCTTGGGTAACCTAGTACCTCAGCTGAATACGAAAGGTTGCCAAATGCACCTGCAACGTCATTTCTCTCTCTCTCTCTCTCTCTCTCTCTCTCTGTCTCTCTCTGTCTGTCTCTCTCTCTCTGTCTGTCTCTCTCTCTCTCTGTCTGTCTCTCTCTCTCTCAGTCTCTCTCTCTCTCTCTCTCTCTCTCTCTCTCTCTCTCTCTCTCTCTCTGTCTCTCTCTCTCTNGTCTCAAAAAAAAAAGATAGTGATTTACACGATATGATGGAAATTATCTTCACTAATGTCATCAGCAAGTAATAATAGTTATCCCTGGCAAAATGGAGAACTTTACAATGGCTATGAGTGTTTCTTTATTTCTTTTTTTGACCACCTTCATAAAACATTTACCACTTTCACAATCATACAACCTCCAAACACCCAACTCCCATTCACTTTTCTTCCTCTACTATTGTTGTGGAATAAACTTTCAACAACTAAACCAGTATTTTTCATGCACACATACATACAAATTTCTCTCTCTCTCTCTCTCTCTCTCTCTCTCTCTCTCTCTCTCTCTCTCTCTCTCAAAAAAGATCAGGCAATGGCTGTAGCAAATAGATTTCGGATCTCTTTGCATCCATTGATGAGATGGCTTTGGCGCTTCGCTTATTGTCAGAAGAGGTAAAGGCGAGGTTGGTGTCCTCCTTGATTCTCCCATCTGTCTGGTATTGCGATTCGGTCTACATTAACAGCACGGAGGACATCCGGATCCAGAGGGCAGTAAATACGGCATTCGATTTATTCATGGTATGCGATGGGATGAACATATTACTCAGAAACGTTTGGGGCTAGGATGGTTCACAAAAGAAGGACTACAGGAGGTTGAATCTGTTATGCTTAGCAAAAAAAAGTTTTAGACACCAGATTGCCGAGAGACCTCTACGACAATTTCTCATGGATTAGGGGAGAAATGTATGCTGGAATGAGTTACCTGCCTGTAGAACGGACATATTCAGGAGTACATTCCACTTCGCAGCAACAAGGAAGCTAAATGCATTGCCACATGAGGTGAAAGGGTCGTCGTTCTTCCGAAAGGCCTGCTTGAAACATTTTCTGGCAACCGACTAGGCTAACACATAATAATGTTATTTATTTATTAGTGATCCTTGGGGGATTTTTTAGGGTGGAAATATAATTTTTATAATTTTTTAAAATATAAGAATGTAGTCATATAATGATATACCTATAAAATATTCATTTATTGTTCATTTATTTATATGTTTAATTTTTGTTTTTGTGCGTTTTTTTTTGTTTTTGTTTTGTTTGGAAATGGATTAGGATTAAAAAGTGTAAATTATAAGTAGCCTGAAATTGTCAGGAATTGTAGCCTAAAAAGTCACAGATCTTTTTGATAGTCATGCTCCTTTACGTCGTCCTCGACGGCGAAAATCTAGGCCTTCCCCGTGGATGAATGGAAACATTAAGGGACTCATGGCGCGCCGCGATTTTTTCCTTTGGCTGTATCGTAAAAATGGTTGTGTTGAGGATTTTAAAAGATACAAGTACTTTAGAAGTAAAGTAAAAACCGTGATACACAATGCTAAAAAGACATGCCTTGCTGAATTTTTAATGTCATGTCCCAGCTCACAAGTTTGGCAGGAGCTTAAGGCACATGGGATCGTCAGTTCTCAGGAGGAGAGAGACGTGCTGTGTAACTTGGAAAATCTTAATCATTTATTTGTTTCTCCTCCAGTGATAACATCCCATTTACCCCCGTCATTTGAAACAAATGAAGCGGTAAATGTTTGCTTGAAGTGCTGGGCAAACATTTCGGCCCTGCCTTTGTCAGAAGAGACCCAGTAACGAGGAACGCAAGGGAGTGGAAGCCTTATGGCTCTTATGGATTCTGCGAGTAGCAATCCAAAGGGATTTGTCTCCTGCTGAGAGGGTAGACAGATAGGCATAAAAGGCATAATTTCGTAAAAGCCTAATTTTTGTTTTACGAGTCTGGAAAGATGATTAAAGTCTTTGCGGTCTGAGGGGTGTCTACATTTTTGGAACAATGCTCTTGAGCGGCGTATCGCTATGATGAGCTTTTTAAGCCAATCTGGGAGTGGTTTATGGGACTCAGGAGAGTATTTGGTAAATTTTGGTTTGAGATTAGCCATCAGAGAGATCATTAGATCATCTGAGGTTCTCAGAGAAATTCCGAGGTCAAGTGACTCTTCTATGAGAGTTCTAAACAAGGCCCAGTCGACTGGGCCATAATTGAGGAAGGGAGGTAATTGTTTTGAAATAGGAATAAGGGATAACGTTAGGAGAGCTGGGCTGTGGTCAGATGAGAGCTCGTTTGAGGTCGAAGCGGAATGATGAAGAGGAGTAAGATTTTTTTTGTTTTTTTAAGTGTTAGCCTTCCATTCAACCACTTAGGGTCATGGAGGAAGGGGCTATCTACAGGTTGCCACCCCATTTTAAACACCCATGGCTCAGGACAAGCTTCTATATTCTAAATAAAAGATTGACCTGGGCGGGATTTGAACCCGCGGCGTCAGGATTGCGAGACCCGTACGGATCCCCTGAGCTAGCCTGTCGCCCCGAGTAAGGTTTTTGCAAATGAAGAAGTCTAGGATATCAGGAAGGTGGTTTACGTCAGAGGGCCAATAAGTGGGAGAGGAAGGACTAATTGTGCTGAGGTTTTGGGATGATATCGCATTATACAGAGCACGATCACGGGAGTTGGTCGTTCTCGATCCCCGTTGCAAGTGTTTTGCATTATAGTCTCCACCGGCAAGGAAACTCCAAAGGCTAGAAGTGGTGGGTGAGATATGATGGTTATAGGATTTCTTGATAAGACTTTGTGCAGTTCCACCATGAGCTCGTCTGTCAGGATGGTGTGTTCTATAAGTGTAGTAGCCAGCAATTTTTAGATTATTTCGTTTAGTTAGTCGTGTTTCTGTCAGTAATACTACGTCTACGTTTTTGTTATCGAGTACTAGTTTGAGTTCGTCAGTGTTCGTCCGAATGCCGTTAGCGTTCCATAAGAGGATTGTAAAGGAATTCTTGGGGAATCATGGTGTGGGAGTTGGTAGGGTCATTCTGGTGACCTGGTTAGTCAAAATGGATATGAGAGGTTTAATGAGGGAATTGAGTTGTGTGAAGAAGGAGTGAAAAAAGGTGTACAGATTCTGAATTGACGATGGGTAAGATGGTTGGCCGTGATATACGTGGTTGAGGCTGCGGCGGAGGCTGAAACGAGGTCTGTGGCTGAGGTTGCTGTTGCTGGTGAGGCTAGCCTCTAGTACGAGATAGAGATCTAGGCCTGGGTTGTGGGTCCGCCTGGATGGGTTTCTCTGTTGGCTTCTGTTCTTGGATGACAGATCTATAAGAGACACCTGGCTGGACATTTCTTGATGGTGGGCGCAAGTTTCGGGTTGCAAGTTGCTGCGATGATACCTGTTGATTGTATACTTTTTGTTTGATCTGCTTGTATACATCGCAGCCCCTGTAGCTGGCAGGATGGTTTTTGAAGCAGTGGGCACAAGTAGCAGGTTCCTCCCGACTTTTATGGCAGTTGCCGGTGGGATGCGGACCACCACATTTTACTCACCGCGGGTTATAATTGCAGCCGGCTTTGGTATGCCCAAATTGTTGGCAATTATGGCACTGGACTACCTCTTTTTTTTTACGTAGGGCCTCTCAACTTTGATAATTGTTCGGTACAGTGCTGAAATTGAATATATTTCTTGAACATTGGACGCTTTTCAAGATCAATGAAAAACAGTGAAATAACAGACTTATCTGTTCCTCTTCCAGGGCTTAAAACATTGAGAATGTTTTTCACCACAAACCCTAAGTAAGTGTAGTGTGGCCGAGGTTCCTAATAACGACACGTAGAGTCTTCTATTATTTTATGTGGTGCATATGGAACTGGGCGTTTACTGATTTCAAGTAGCGTACTATCTCCCTGTAAGAATCTGACGAGTCAGGATTGATTTTTCTGTCTGTCTTTCCAGCTGTCTGCACATCAGGCCAAAATTTGATATGTTTTTAACGAATATTGGAGGGGGCTTTGATACTCACTGTGAGAGGTCTCCATGGTCTCTTCATTAGAGAGCATATTGAATGGGTTCGCTGTGAAAAATGGTGAAGTCTCTGTGAGCGGTGAAGTAGTGGTCTGAGCGGCGTCGAGCGACCCGGTATCGGAGGGTGAGACTGTTGGTAGAGGTGGGTTATTAATCGGCGGTGCAGTTCTACTTGTGGTGATGGTATTATCAATTAGGCAGGAAGATGAAGGTGTCTTCGTGGCTTTGTTTTTTTCCTGTTTAATTTTATTTTGGGGGGCGACATTTGAGAGCCTCCCGCTGAATGAGGGCGCTTTCCTTTCTTGGCCATTTTTTTATGATGGTAAGAATCTCCCATTACGTAAGTAATAAATAAACAGTACATATAAATATTTACTCTTCTTTATCGCTAAGCCGGGGACCGAGCAGAGATTACTTAATCTGCTTAGCCGATAGTGTAAGCCGGCCGATAACAGCCGGCAGGCTGGGAGCTGGAGGGGACGCCCTTGACCAAGCACGTCTGCCTGTATGCTCTCGCTTCTAAAGAAATTTAGTATTTCACTCACTTGCTGTGCGTTTGTTCTTCGTTGAAATTCCTCGAAACATCGTCAAAATCTTCAGGCTGGCTACATCTTTCAACTATGACCAGTTTGGTAACAAATGATTACTTTTGATCACTTCTAAAGAAACAATTGCAGAGTGCTAACAAAACACGTCCTCTCTCTACAATGGCTGCTATCGAACCTGATTTGTCTTAAAATTTTTTAAGATATTAAAATACTAATTATATTTTCTTTTAAGATTCAAAATAAGGTATAATGAGTAAAATTAAAGATCTTTAAATTGGGTAAGCAAACCAGGTTTTTGTGTTGTGTTAATGTCTAAGACTTATGCATTTAAGGCTATACTCAAGTAATATTTCTCTAAAATATTATTTATATCGGATTTAGTGATAGTTTTTTTGTTGCCTGCCGACCTGTCAGGTTATTCAACGATCGAGGAAGAGCGGAACTTGAAAAGGAAGAGACCGGTTTCGCCGCTATCAGAAGATGGAGAAGGTAGCCAAGGCCACCCCATTCAGGGTGGGTTCGACTCCTCATTCAGTCTTCTTACCCCCTGTGAAAGGAAGGGCTACATAGGTCAATCCTCAAGGACTGACGGCCTGACTTTAACTAACGCTTTGGAGGGCTGGAATCGCTGCCTTTCCTGTCATCATTATCATATTTGACTTTTTGCATTTGTACCAGTTTTTTTTATTATCCATAACTAGTGTTTTCCTAAGTTTCTGTCGAATATTAAGGCACTATCCAAAGAATTATATTACTCAAACCAAAAGATTTCATAATAATTTACTTACTCGTTGTAGTACCAAGTAATTAGTGTCAATTTTTACTAAAACTGTTAGTACTTTTTACTAAAATGTTGGGATCAATATGTGCTTCATCTCCATGTTCTCAGAATGTGTTCTTAAAAAGCATTTGTGCTTTAAATCGACAAGGTTTATGTTTCCGACATTGAAATTTAATTTTTGAAAAACAGCAACAAATCTGCAACCAAAACCCAGCACTTTTATCGTTTAATGCTGTTGTGGCCTGTTTTTTTCAGAAATATTCGGCTATTGCAGACTTGTCCATTTTCTGTTTCTTGATACAAGTGATGTGTTCTTATTTTGGGTGAAGATCAATGGTCCAGTTTTTCCAGTTTATGTATTCGATACCAAATAAACAACATAAGGGAAACTGGATACAGAGGGTACAAACAGGACGACTGATCTCCACCCAATCAGTTTATCCATCCCAATCACATTTTTCTCGTATCAATGACATGTCGTAAACAGTAAAATCACAGTAATGGCTAGTTTTTTTTTTTTTTTTTTTTTTTTTTTTTTTTTTTTTTTTTTTTTTTTTTTTTTTTTNTTTTTTTTCTACATCGATGTTAATCTTAAAATAATTGCTGAAGTGTTGAGATTATTTTCTTTGTATAAATATTTAAATATCCCGAGGTAGAATCAAGTGCAGATGGTTCTAAACTGAGTGGACATTGGCAGGAATAAGGTAGAGAATTGGGACATACAATTCAAATTATATAAATAAATAATGTAATATTAAGGTGTACGAAAATATCAATACAACGAAAGTTATGTCATTGTTTATAATTTTTATGACTGGAAAGCGAAGTAGTTATATACTTCTGATTATACTTTTGAAAATAATGATAACCTGACTTATTACAATCTTCCAAAAAAGGGACGTCTTAAAAATAATAATTGTACAAACTTAGTGAAAAAAGATCACGTGGGTCCAGAACCACTTGATATTCCTTACTTTTCTGTCACTTGATTTAACCATTTTCTCTCATTTTTAAAATATTAGTACAAATTCCCATTATGCATTTTTTCCCCTTATTTTGACTCAGCCTTAAGCTTCTTACACCTGTGGGGTAACATAAAAAAATTTCAGAGATTTAAAAAATATTTAGTGAGTTATTAGTTATGTCCATTTTAAATGTAAGGTCATCATGTAGAGGTTGTTTTAAATAAATTAAAATTATTTCTATGCATCTCCTTCTGTATGCCATACTCTTAAAAATATTAAGAAGAATATTCTGAATTATATAAAAAAGCATACTCACTGATATTCAACCCGTCAAAAAAGAAATTGATTAATCAATATAAATATGACTTATCAATTTCTAATGTTGATGTGTGCAATATTTGTAGTATATATTATGATAAGATATATTATAAAACATAATATATCTTATCATAATATATACTACAAATATTGCACACAACAATATTAGAAATTNTAATTAAGTAAAGAATAATAAAACAACTCTCTGACGTTAATGACCTAAGTTTGACACGCCGTTTAAAAAAAAAAAAAATGAGTAAAAAAGAGGACCAGAATAAATTAAGAAAAACAAATAAAAACCTGTTAGAGAAAAATATGAAGATTATAATAAACGTATTACTTATAACTGTTCCTCTGCTAGAAAAAAATAGGAGAAAAAGTTAAATGGAGAATAGGATAAGGAAAATTTTGGACACAGATGAAGGATCCGCCAACTAACTTCTTCATATGCAGACAGACTATATTTCTGGTTTGAGGCACGTACAGTTAATTAATACATTTGTATTTTATTATTCTTTAAGCCTAATGATTGGATAAAATCATTTTGATCCTAGATCAAAGATCAAATTTTGAGGTCTAGTAGGGTAGCGGTTCAAATTTTCCACTGAGAAAATACCCTGTGTACAATTGTGGTTGCCCAATAGGATATTAATGTTTTTATTATAGTTGAGTGAAAGAGGTTTAACTGTTTTATTATTTAATAACATTGGTCATAAATGTTAACCTAAAAGCCAATTAACATTGAAATGCGACCGTATCTTCAGGAAATTTGAGGGATAAAGTTATGCATGAATGATAGGGTATACTTCCGTTAGTTTAAAAGGAACCTTCTAAACATAATATAATATGATAAATGCAACGTGAGTATTTTTGTGTCTTGATATACATACGTAAAAAAAAAAAAAAAAAGATAAAACAACATTAATACATTTCATGAAATTTAATATCTGTTCGAAAAGGTTTTTTTTTTTTTTTCAGGAAAATTAGTAAAGAAAGTTGAGTAAACAATTCATACCATAAATTTGGTTTATTCAGTGCTTATGTTGCTACAAATAATATGACAGTATTAAAGAAATACGTGGAACATAGTCTAACATGAGGCAGGTTACTTCACCTAACCTGAACACAATCGATTATATGTAAATGTGGGATTCGACATAACTGTACAATAATAATTTTACAAAAAAAAAAAAAAAAAAAAAAAAAAAAAAAAAAAAAAAAAAAAAAAAAAAAAAAAAAAAAAAAAAAAAAAAAAAAAAAAAAAAAAAAAAAAAAAAAAA
>KZ807081.1:542560-554027 GCA_000696205.2 Oncopeltus fasciatus
TTAGTTTTTGTAAATTCTATAATGAAACGTTGGGGCGCCAGGCTAGCTCAGGGGATCCGTACGGGTCTCGCAATCCTGACGCCGCGGGTTCAAATCCCGCCGAGGTCAATCCTTTATTTATAATATAGAAGCTTGTCCTGAGCCATGGGTGTTTAAAATGGGGTGGCAACCTGTAGATAGCCCCTTCCTCCATGACCCTAAGTGGTTGAATGGAAGGCTAACACTCAAATAAAAAAAATAAACAAGGTTATCAAATATATTAATCATTAATTCTCTATTTACTCACCAGTTAAGTTTATTTTTAACTTACCCTTGTAGGATATCTTGAGCTTCACTTTTGTAGTGGTGGTGTGTGTGGGTACGTGTGCGCGTGTGATCCGTTACCGTATGACAAATCCTCAAGTGTGCTATAACTGTTTATAGCGCCAATTTTAAACTGGAAAATCTACTAAAATTCGTCTCGTAGTATTTTTTAATTTTTATTTTACTCATGAAGTTAAATTCTTCCACTTTAATTACATTCTTTGACTCCTACGTTAATATTCTTTGACTTGTTGATCGGTTCACACCCAATGATAAAACCACATTTCTCATTTTCTGCTAATGGAATTTCATAGACTCTTTTCTTTTTTAAATTAATGTTATATTAACATATTAGTAATCTCGCATTAATCATCTCACTGCACTCATTGTACTTCGTATAATTCGAGGAAGTTTTATATCCATCTATCTATCTTTATGGCACTATTACCCGTTGCAGAATCCTGACCTCCTCAATAAGGAAATTTGCATTCAGTAGTCTCTGTTGTTTGCCCTCTAATTGCGATTTCTCATGCACCAGCAAGATTTGTTCTTCCTAATATCCTGTTATTCCCCTATATCACTATCCACTTTTTTTTGCTCCTCCTTCCTTGCCACATGGCCGGCCTAGCTCAACCTTGACATCTTTACCCCATTCATTACTCCTTCTTCATTATCTTGGCCATGGACCTCCTTGTTTGTCCTTATTCCCCATCCATTCCATTCTTCCCATCCATCATTCTCACAGCTCAAAAAAATTCTCCTGAGAGTTTTCGTTTCAAGCACGAGTTAATTCTCTACATGATTTGTAAAGGGAGCAAGAAAAAAGTTTTTACTATCGCCCGGCAAGTGGGAGAACCGGGTTCGATTCCCGGCTAAGGTATTAAGATTTTTTTCTGGCTCCCTTTACGATTCATGTAGATAATTAAGCGTGGGATTGCTTTACCACAATTACCATCATGATTTACAAGTTAATTATTTTTATCAGTTTTAGAAAGGTCCAAGTTAGAGATCAATATTAAGTATCCATAAACAGTTTTTAAGAGCCTGTTCTTAGTGGTTATAGATATCAATCTACACTTCATAAATTTATTCAGGTTGAAACAGTATCTATTTACATCTATATTCTCTTTTTGATCTCCTTAGAGAAGTTATTGCAAGAATTGATTCAGGAGCCAAGGTAGATGAACTCCTGTACTCACTGAAAGAAGAAGAAGCCAATCTGCAGTATATCACCCACTGACACATTTCCTTTTCCAATATATTTGTATTTGGTCTTTTCCTTGAAAGTTATAATCATTTCCGGTGTGGCCCCATATAATTTTTGGCATAGGAGACTATAATATGCACGGTTGAAGTTATGATAGAGGTGGTATGTAGGCACTTGAAATTCCCTTTTTTAAGATTATTTAAAAACAGAATATCTGGCCCATTTTTGGCTTATTATTTCTGAAGCCTGCCTGTTATTTTCCAATTCCTCTGTCAGCAAATAAGGTGAGCTTGTTAAACAGAATATTGGACGTCTGGCATTTGATCTATATATCTTGTTTATTAACCCATTTATACTCCTAGAACATTTTGGCCCTGAGCTAATAAGCTTTGTGGCCATGAGCTAATTGGTTTTCACCATACCTGAAAAATGCTTCTTTTTAATGCTCTATTTCCGACTTTTTGTATTATGATCATAAGTTAGAGTATTTAGCCAACATAGCCACAAGTTCAATTCCCTTCACAAATTTTGCAATATTTTTCTACAGAATTCAGCTTACCCCTCATGAAATATAATCACTAGATTAGGCCAAGTAAAGGTTTATTGCGATGTAAGTATAAAAATAATAAACGCAGTTATTGTTTTAACTCTAACCTAAAGAACTATTATTTCCAATACTTTTTGTGATGGTGAAAATTACTTAACACTGACTTTTTTTTTTGCTCAGTCTAAGATGCTGCCTTAGAAAACAGGGTGTATCAGAATAAGATTTGCTTTAAGATAATTTAGAAGCTGTCAGGATATCCTAGAACCTCTCAAAATAAGGAGCCTTATAAAGTTTTTTTTTAATTTTATTTGATTGAAAAAGTTATATTACTAATGCCACGGATGTCTGAAATAATGAGGTAGAAAATCATTCAACGTCGTCTTCATCATATCAGTCCAATTTAATTTATAATGTATTAAAAATCACTATAAAATACTGTTATTAATTAACTTCTAACCCAAGTATAATATATAATATTGAAATATTAAATTTGGGAGACAGCCCTTTTACTGTTACACATTGTAGTGATATTTCTGTAATAAATATTTATACATTAATTATATGTACAGACTTAGATTTAATGTGCCAATAAAGTTTTAAAAAAGACAGAAAAGATTTATCAATCAGATTCTTCTTTGGCTTTTTGTCTGTTTTAAGATATTTGTTAACATAATAACAATCATATTATATACTTTTATCTTACAAAAAGAGCTGGAAAAGAAAGTCAACTATTTTTAATAGATAGAATATTGAGTAAAATCAGTAAGATCTCTGAAGATTAAGTGACAAGTTTAGTCAATTATCTGCAGATTGGGTAGCAGGTTTCTGTCGATTTATACATTTTCATCAGAATTTAAATCAATTTACTATGAATAACTTGTTATAAATGAAATATCTTGATATTGCACTTGTGTCAGAGGGAGTACTTGTTACCTACCACAAAGCTGTTTTTATTCATGCTTAGAACTTTGATGTGACAATATACTTCTTATAAGAGCTATTTCTTCTGTTTTCTCTTCTTTTTTTTTATCATAAGTTCATTTTAAAATAATTAATTAATATTACTGAAAACATCTTTTTCAAAATTTTGAATGTAGGTGAATTACTGGGACTAACCACATTATAACCCTTCTTCTTTAGTAGTTTTGTACTTTTAGGGTTATTTAAAGAAGAATTCACTTTTCTTCAAAATATATAGTAGATCATATGTCTGAATGAAATATTTTAAACTTTTAAGTTATTCTAAACAGTAGTCAGAGGTTTCATATTTGAAGTGACATCTCTCTGGTTTTAATCTTCATGCTCGATTTCCCTTTCTCAAAGGGCCGCATAATTTGAGTCTAACTCACTTAAAGTTCATCTCTTTTGCTGTGGTAGCAATTTTCTTCATCACCATTTATTTGCATAGGAAGCTGAGTGAAGCAGATATCACTTTCTTGTTGGAGTATACTCCATCCCATTTATAGAATGCCTTACTTTCTTGGGTCAAGAAGGAAAATTACAGTTAGTGATGTGACTGGATGCAGTGTTAAAAACCATAACTGTTTAATAAAAAAGATAATCAAAACAATCATATATATAGTATTTTCTAATTATATTAAAAATATTACATTTGTTATAGGATTTCTTGATAAGACTTTGTGCAGTTCCACCATGAGCTCGTCTGTCAGGATGGTGTGTTCTATAAGTGTAGTAGCCAGCAATTTTTAGATTATTTCGTTTAGTTAGTCGTGTTTCTGTCAGTAATACTACGTCTACGTTTTTGTTATCGAGTACTAGTTTGAGTTCGTCAGTGTTCGTCCGAATGCCGTTAGCGTTCCATAGGAGGATTGTAAAGGAATTCTTGGGGAATCATGGTGTGGGAGTTGGTAGGGTCATTCTGGTGACCTGGTTAGTCAAAATGGATATGAGAGGTTTAATGAGGGAATTGAGTTGTGTGAAGAAGGAGTGAAAAAAGGTGTACAGATTCTGAATTGACGATGGGTAAGATGGTTGGCCGTGATATACGTGGTTGAGGCTGCGGCGGAGGCTGAAACGAGGTCTGTGGCTGAGGTTGCTGTTGCTGGTGAGGCTAGCCTCTAGTACGAGATAGAGATCTAGGCCTGGGTTGTGGGTCCGCCTGGATGGGTTTCTCTGTTGGCTTCTGTTCTTGGATGACAGATCTATAAGAGACACCTGGCTGGACATTTCTTGATGGTGGGCGCAAGTTTCGGGTTGCAAGTTGCTGCGATGATACCTGTTGATTGTATACTTTTTGTTTGATCTGCTTGTATACATCGCAGCCCCTGTAGCTGGCAGGATGGTTTTTGAAGCAGTGGGCACAAGTAGCAGGTTCCTCCCGACTTTTANCCCCCCCCCCCCTAAGTGGGGAGTACTTCCCTCATTGCCATGAGTTGTATTTCATTATTCTTTTTCATCTCATAAAAACACAAATATTGTATGTTTAAAAAGAATTTTAAATGTCTATAGTAGGAGAGATTGGGGAAGATCACCGGCCCAAAGTAGCGGGATTACTTGTGGCCGGCCTTAGCCAATGGGTAGGGCCTTCTGTTGCTGCTCTTCTACCCAAGTACCTTTCACATCATGCTTTAGACCAGTTCTCTGTGTTTTTTTGTCATTTTTGTTGTTTATATAGTTGTTGTTGTTTTGTTTTTTTAGTTAAGTAACATAGTTTTAATAATATTATAATTTTTAGTTTAGATTAGTTTAGAATTTTGGCAAAAAGTCTTAGTTTAAAGTAGTGTAGTGGAGTGTGATGTGTCAGTAGCAGGTAGAGCCAGCAATGTTGGGCGACGCCTCTATAAACTCCAGTGGCAATCCCTAATCTCGCATACTATAGAAATATATATTTTATTGCAATTATATTTATTGGGTTGATTGCTGGAAATTTTTAAAATATTTAATTTTCTTGACATTATTTACATTATTATTCCCAGAATATTTACAAAACAATCAGAAATTCATAAGAAGTTAAAAAAATTAAATTCTAATTTTGATTATTATATTGTTTACTCTAGGTCCGTGTCAGAAAGATTGCTTCCCTCCATGTTATTCAAGACTCCCCCCTGATGGTCGTGAATTTGACGCCCCACCTGTTTCACAAAAACTCACTACAGATCTCACAAAAACTGCTTCACCGCCATTTAAAGATTTCAAACCCAAAAGTAGTTTCGATCCAAAAAAAGTTCCTGTAGAAGCAAGTAAATATTCGTGGAGAAATGATGAAAAAAGTGAAAGGAGTGTTAAAGACAAAATTGCAATGTTTTCTAATGCTCAAAATAACCCACTTCAGAATCATACTGTGAAATTTTGCAGAAAATTATCTTTAAGCAAATCATCAGAACAAGAATCAAAATTGAATAATTTTTCTTCTGAAAGACAAGTTAATGAAAAAAATGATGTACTAAATTCTAAGCTACATGTGAAGAAAGGTGATTTGCCATATCAAAGTCTTTGTGATGTTTCTGCAAGTTTTGATTATAAAAACTCATATCAAAATGATGAAAAAACTCGAAGCACTTTTGACTTAACTGAAAACTCTCCTTCTGCATCTGTTTCTTTGAATAAAGAGTTTTTAACACTTCCACGAAAAGGATCTCATTTTCCTAAGCATTCATTTGAACAGAAAAATAATACATCTGGAAATACTCTCTCAAGAGCTTTCAGTTTTTCTGGAGAATCTAAGTTGCACAATCGTTCACAAAGCCTCATAGATGTTGGTTCAAGTACCCAAGTTTGTAAAATTCCTATGTTTTCCAAGCAAGATGACTTGCGGCGTTCTTCACTTGTTGCATTAACTGAGCAAAGAAAGAAAAATTATTCAAAATTAAGAGGATTGGTTATTCCTGAAAAAGTGGTTGAAGTTCCTTCATTAGTTGTAGATGATTTGCCAGTTATAAAAAGCACTGACTGTTTAATTGAGAGTAATATTGATGAAGGCAGATCCAATTTAATAAAGTCTGAAACAGATAAATTGACTGCAACACAGAGTAACAACAATAAGTTAACAGCTGATAAAGGATCAGTCCTAATACCAAGTCCTTTATGGAAAACTGAGAATAATTATGACATTCCAAAATATTCTCCAGCATTTAAAAGAAAATCCTTATCTCTTTATGGCACTTCTTCATCAGTATCTAGTGTCTCATCATCTCTGAGTTCAAGTAGAGAAGAGTTGCGAACTTGTTTTTACGAACCTCCAAAAACTTTATCAAATGCTAACATGAACATATCCAAATCTTTGGCAAATCTCACTCGGAATCCTCTTTCGGCTCAATCTGAGCCTAAGTCATTAGAAAGCATTACATCTCCATCAATCTCAGATTTGAGTTATGATTTTGGTCACGAATCTGTTTCCCCTAATTTAAATGCTTGTCATGAAGATCTTTCTCAATTTAAGTATAATGAAGGATATGGATCAGACACTCAAAGGTCTAAAGCAGAAGAACATGCTGAAGATGAAAGTGATAATGATTCTGCTGTGAGTTCAAGCCGTTCAAGTATTTCCCCTCCTCATTCTCCAGTAAGTGAGGCAAAGAAAAATGAAAACAGTACTCCATCACCTAAATGTCATGGTCGATTTGATCTAAAATTGAAAAGAACATTGTCTTCTGAAACTACTGCTTCTAATTCATCTAATGGGTCTACACTAACTTCAGGTTCTCAGGCTAGTTGTAGTAGTTCTGGTACTACATCCAGCAAAGAAAACAAAAGAGTACTAAAAGCACAAAGTGTTGAAGCTATTAATCGGAAGAATGTTTTATCTTCAGCCCGGTTTAGCAGTGGAATAAATACTGAAATTAAGACAGATTTAAAAAATGAAATTTCTTTGTCTGATGAAGTTAAGCAGTCAGAAAAAGAGGTATTTAAACACAAATCTGGGCCAATGCCTAAAGATGTAACAGATAACTATGAAAAGGAGGATAATTGTTTACAATTTACCACTTCAAGTCCTGTAAATACTGTTATTAGTGAGAACTCTAGTTCTCCATTTGAATCTTATAATTCATCACTCGAAGCTGAATCGCTAAAGGAGAGCAATCTTACCAATGAACTTATTAAGGGAGAAACATCTTTTAACATAGACAATTTTACTTACAGTAGTAAAGATGTAGACAAAAATTCAAATATGAAAATAAGTGATTTCAATGACCTTAATGATGGAATAACACCACCTCGATGGCCAATTGATAATCAACCCTCTGATTATATTAGCGCAAACAAACCTCAGAAATCTGTGCCTCCAATTGAAACTTCTAAAAGTTATGAAAAGCAAAATAATGATCTTCCATCATCAAAAACAATAAATGTAAATAATATGAAAAAAGTTTTTGAAAAAGTTGATAATGGAGGTCCATATTTGCCAAACACTCGTTTTAAATTGAACCAAAACAGCATTCAACACCCACGGGTTTCATCTGTCGACTCTACAAATAGCGATGACAGCTGTGTACCTAATCCATCACATTATGGTTCTGCTTCGAATTTGCTGAGGGAACAACAGTTTGGAAGTATCACTTCATTAGCTTCATCTACTAGTCTAATATCACAGCAGGTAATATTTGGCATTTATTTATTAAAAACTTAGAAAAACTTTTTTTAAATGTATTTACAAAGTATATAGAAAATTTAATTCATTCATTGCTTTTAAAATTAGCTAATATTAGAGTATTGAAAGATGTAATTAATTAAGTAGGAAATAATTTATAATTTCTGTTATGGAAATTAGTTATGGGCCTTGTGATGAAGGCAAATGATAGAGCTGTTCTTTAGGGGGAAAATCAGATTATATTTTTGGAAATTTTTAAACAAAATTTTTTTCTGTACACTAATACTTTAGCCTGAGGAAATTTGACCGTGACATTTATAAAACCAGAGATTTTTTACTCAAAAATTATTAAATAATCAATTAATTGATATTAACTGTACTAAAGGTAAGGCTTATTAGTTAGTGCAATTAAACTTAAATGGAATTAACAATTATATAAATTAGGATAAAAAGTATATAATTGTATGTCAATATATATTGTTATAACTTAATTAGAATCATGAAAACTCATTTGAGCTGGTCTAAGTCACTAATTACATTTTTTATCTTGCTGTTGGGCTGCCATATTTATGTACTAATCCATCTCTATTATGGATAATAACCCATAATGGTTTTTAAAGAAATAATATTTTATCTTTTATTCACTGTTGTCCTATAAATGCAATGAAATTCTTGTTCTGAGCATTCTCAAGGAAATGTTTTTTCTATATGCTATAATTTTCTTTTTTTAAATCCTATGTTAGAATTTATATTTTTACAGGAACTTTCACAACTCATTGAAGAGGCAAATCACACTTTAGAAGATGAAGGAAATACACATGAAGTTGTTGTTGTCATATTGCATAGGGATATTCCTGGAGGTAGTATTGGCATTACTCTTGCTGGTGGAGCTGATTATGAAGCAAAAGAAATTACTGTAAGTTTAGTTCTTTATTGCATTTCACATAGCATAATAAAATTGTATAAGTGAAAATTAACTCCAATATTGCATGTTTATTTTGTTTTTAAGTATGTAACTTAATGTACATTACGTTAATTATGTTAACGTAAATGTAATGCAGTTAAGTTGAAAGCAGCCAATTTAATGTATCAATTAATTGATTTTGTTCATCATTAATGAGGGTTTTTAGTGGCCTATTAGATCTATTAGAGAGATATAATGGCACAACATAGAAGGGATATGAGAAAAAAATGTATGTGAAATTGAATCAGAAATAATATAATTTGTATATTAGGTTTTAGCCAGGTAAAACCTAATATTTATAAGAAATGTAGATCTTAGAGAAGACAGCTGTCAGGGGAAAAGCTTTTTAGTAAAGATTTGCTATTAGCAGCCTATAATTTGAAAATAAAGCCATCTTTAGAAAGAATGGAAATTATAGCTGTCTATTTTCATTCTTTTTTAGAACACTCTTGTTCTCAATTGAATCAGCACCAGGAAATATGTCATCAACAAAGATGTGAGGTTTAGTACCCCCGAGTAAGAGGGTGGTCAAGACCTTCGTCCTTGAATAGTTGTGAAAAACAAAAGACTATAATTATAAAATCAGTATGAAGTGGAACTGCATGATAAATTGCATTGGAAGGCTCAGTCCCTGAGGGTAAAACAATATTTGATTAAACATCAGACAGATGCCACTACAAAATAAATAGGAAGAAAGTAATGATGTCAGAAGTAATCAATTGTAGTTTAGGACTTCAGTAGTATTATGTCACTCAGAGATAAACCTGAAGAGATTTGAAAGCTGGGAAGTCAAGCCAGGGAAAAATATTTATGATTGTTCCTGGAGACCGTGGAAACCTAAGCTAATGAATTATTACTAAAATAATTCTCAATTATTATAAAAAGTTCTCTAGTACCACTGCTATAATCCTCCATTAAAGTGACTGGTTTCAGTCCACCTTCCATCATTTGTGGTGAATTAATTCACACTTAGCACATCTATGAAGCTAGGAGACCTCTTAGAAGAAGTTTTTGACTTGGTGGGATTAGGGCCCACTTAGCGCGAATATTAGCACATCTGACTAGGGATCAGAAAACACGGATTCGATTCCTGCCATGGCCTAATATTGTTTTCTTTAATATAATATTTTGAGCTTTTATTACAGAAATTCTTAATTATTATTTAAATTTCCCTGGTATGATACCATCGATATGGGTCTCCGTAAATGTGACTGGTTTTAATCAGCCTTCTGCCAGTTGTACAACTAGGAGGCTTAGAGACCTCTAGGGAGAGATTTCTGACACCGTGGGATTAGAATTCACATAGTGCAGAGGCAGGGCCAGCATACTATCTTGTCTCGAGTTTTTAAAAAAAAGGCAGCTAAATCACAATTAATAATTTTTTGAAGATAATCTGTACATTAATAATTATTAGCATATTTATCCATTTAACTCTTATTCAGTAAACTCCCTTAAATAGGTTTAATAACTTGTTTAAATTCAAAATTTACATAACAAAAAAACAATACAGGAGGTAAAAATTAAAGTAAATTATTTAATGATAATTCAAATTAATATAAATTGAAACCATAGCTTGATTACGTACATTGAAAGTAACTTAAATAAAAGGGAATTGTAACTAAGGACATAATATTGACGGTAAAATATAGATATATGCTAAACTATTCAAAAAATAATAAACAAAAATTTAATGTTCAAATATTAATGGGTTAATGAAGGTAAAATAAGGGGCGCCAGCCTAGCTCAGGGGATCCGTACGGGTCTCGCAATCCTGACGCCGCGGGTTCAAATCCCGCCCAGGTTAATCTTTTATTTATAATATAGAAGCTTGTCCTGAGCCATGGGTGTTTAAAATGGGGTGGCAACCTGTAGATAGCCCCTCCCTCCAATGACCCTAAGTGGTTGCAAGGAAGGCTAACACAGCAAAAAAAAAATTCTTATTACTTATGTTACAGGAAGAAGAAGTGCCTGGAGTGTGAAGCAGGGAAGGGTCGCGGTACTGTTGGCGAGGACGGTGGCCCCAGCGCCGCCTACACAATCAGCAAGCAGACCGCAGCGGGAAGAGGCAGGGAAAGTTTGGAGGCCAAGCGAGAGAGGAAGGCCGCCAAGACGTTGGCCATCATCACGGGGGCGTTCGTCGTCTGTTGGCTGCCGTTCTTCATCACTGCCCTCCTCTTGCCGCTCTGCCCCGCCTGCCAGATCTCCGACACNGACATTGTCTAGCTATTTGTCGACTCTCATCATTTACTTTTTTAATTTTTCTTTATAAATATTAATTTGGTTGTGGTTTTTTATCCCACGTAAATTTTAAACAATTAATGAGAGGGAATAGAATAAAAAAATCTATCTGTCCCAGCCAGGAAACGAACCTGGATCTCCTGCTATCTGGGGCGTCGTGCTTAACCATTGCACCACCAGGACGAGCTAGATATCCTATTAAACTCCCACTACAATAGCGAGAGCCTAACCCACGAGAAAGACGAGAACATCGTTAAACTTGAAGGAGCTGACATTGTCAAGCTATTTGTCGACTCTCGTCATTCCTGGCTGGGACAGATAGATTTTTTTATTCTATTCCCTCTCATTAATTGTTTACGAGAATTATAGTCTTAAAAAATCTTTTCCAAGTTCTGGCTTAGTGCCAGTTTGTGATTGTGTATATTTTAGTCATAATAATTAATTTACACAGAAATATTATTAGGTATTATCAGGTTTCCGCCATGTAGTCTGATTAACTCAAACAGATAATACAATATAATTCTTGTGTATACTTTATAAAGTATGTACTTATTTTTACTTTTTACTATTATCCATTTAAATAAATAGTAACAAATTTAATTATTTTATGTCATTAAATAAGCATAAAATCAAAAATTTAATAAATTAAATAATAAAATA
>KZ807081.1:558991-569829 GCA_000696205.2 Oncopeltus fasciatus
GTTGATATTAGATGTGTGTATATATATGGTCTACTAAAAGTTGTACTGTCGATGGGTCTCGTGGTAAATGAGAAAAATACTAAATACATGTTCACAGAGTCCACAGACATGTTGAGCCATCAGCCTGATGGTGGTCACTGAGGGCTGACAGTGTCCAAATTTTAGAAGGTCACAAAGTTTATCTATCTTGGAGCAAAGGTAAACCCTATTAATGACTCTTCAGCGGAAACGAAGTGTAGTGTTCTAGCTGCTAACAGATGCTACTTTATGGAGGTAAGTTTGTTGACTGTCAAGTTTTATGAAGAGAGGATTGTCAGGAATTTGGTTGGATTTTTAACCAAAAAGTTTTTATTTTAGCCAAAGTTTCGGCCAGAATTTCAGGCTTTCATCAGGGCTTATAGTGCATAAGCAGTATCGCATACATGGATGTGAAAGATCTCCAAATATTCAAGAGGAAGATCCTGTGCAGAATATTTGGCCCTGTGAAAGATGAAGATTTTTGGAAAGGCAGGAAAAACCATGAGCTTTAATTTAGGATGTACATCCCAAGAAAATCATGAAAGAGGAGCTACATCCAAAGAGTGTCGGGAGACCTAGACTGCTGGGTATCTTTATGTTATGTTATGTTGATTTATGGCAAAGGAATATTTTAGGAGCCATAAATTGTGGATAAGGAGCTGCACCCAAGGAGAGTCGGGAGACCTAGACTGCGGTGGATTATTGGTGTGGCAGCTGATGCAAGGAATCTTTTATGGGCCATAAATTGGAATGTGGATAGAGTATTAGCTTATAAAGGAGGCCAGGACCCACCATGGAAGTAAGTTACTTAACTTCGCTCTTGAAAGAACCATAGAAGTTGAAAGAAACAGTTTGGATGGTTCCTTTGCTGGGGCTGGTCATAAGGCCAGCCCCAGGCTTCTACTTCTATAGACTGTTAATGGCTCAAAATCTCTCTTACCTCTTAATAACATTGTCCATCCTACCCCCCCCCTCTCTCACTTTTTTAAATAACTATAATTATTATCACGTGATAGTACCTATAAATGAACATTTCCCACCACTTAGAAACTCGATTGGTTCAAAATTAGACAGTATCTGTGTTAGTAAATTGTTAAGAATTTTTTTTCTAAACTATGGCATTTTCCTACAAAATTAAGTGTTTTATTTTTTGTGTGAATTATATAATTAACTATAATGCTCTACTTATGATTTTAAAAATGAAAATTAAATTACACGTGTTCCACAAACTTCGGTCAATGAAATGTAGATTCCCTATCCCTAATTATCATTTGTTTGCTATAGTCCTCTATTTGTTTTAACATAAATGCTAGATACTCCCTAATTTCTATACTTATATATAATTACTTATATATAATGATATGATTATATCATTGAAATCAAAACCACATTTTAAACACAATTCATCAAGCCTCTTACACTTTCAACCTACCCTTCTTCAATAAATTTTATGCTAATATTCTAGTTAGTCTGCCAGTGCTCGGTTTCACTGGTTAAACCTAGGGCTTTGTCAGTTTTAGCCTTTTTTCATTAATTTAGTTCTGTCATCCGAAATGCTTATCTAAGTAAAAGACTTTATTCTAGATAAAGATCTAGAATATATGGAGGGAGAAAAATGAGAAGAATTAAGTGGTTTAAAAATAACTCTATCCTAATCCAAAACTGTCTTCAGTTTTATTTAGGCTCGCTTTTATCTCTGAAAAGTATCCACCACTTTTATTTAAACATATCTACCCCCCTATTGGATCGTGTAACAACCTGTGGTGGGTTCTAGCCTCCTTTATGAGCCTCTGACATTCGGCTTGGTATTGAGCTGCTGCTTTCCAATTGGACTTCAAGCAGATTAAGCCCATCCACTGCCACACCAAGAACCCACTTGAGCTTGGGCCTTCTAAATCTTCTTTGGCTGTGGATCTTTTCTTTTATAATTATTCGTGTGGTTACCTCAGGACTCGTTTGGTTTATATATTAATCCCTGTATTACTTATTTGCTTTAAAATATATCTATACATAAATGTACAGAAATACAGAAATTTCTTTAACCCACTGAATTTTATTCCCTATAGAGTTTTAGGAGTTTAAAAGATTCTTCCATATAACTTGCATTTCAGGTTAAATCAAATTTTTTTTTTTTTAATTAAAATTATTACGATACTTTACTTTACTCACTCATTAGCATTATATAATTTCTCCCCAAATTTGGTAAATTTTTTAGTGAATTCTCATCTTCTAGAATTGAGATATTAATTTTATTAATTTTTTTCTAAGTTTATATTCATCAAATTTAGTATCCACTAATTTTGGAAGTTAAGAGTAACAGTCATAATCCATTTTAAATTCCTTCTTGTTTAAATTTAGCATTATTATTAATAAATGATCTAAAAAAGCATTGACTAAAACCTTAAAGTCAATAGCATAATAGCATTTAATATTCTGTAAAAACACAACTCCTTATATTTGTCATACATCTTTTTATGTTTTCAAATCACTAGCTGCTGGATTAGGCCCCAAGTAGTGCAGCAGAAGTCAGCACGTTTGGCTAGTGATCAGAAAACATGGGTTTAAGACTCACATGGCTTAAAAAAATTTTCTTTACAATAGTAATTGTGAATTATTATTAAAAAGGTTCTCAATTATTATTTATGATTCTTGTTTATTATAAGAAGTAGCTTTCAAGTTATCTGCTTCAAACTGAATGCAAAAGAATATTTTTTCTTATCCTCAATATTTTTTTTTTTTTTTTTTTTTTTTTTAATGACCAAAAAAATCAGTATATATAGCCCTACTGCTCATGAACATACAGTGTTAAACAACGGAGCATAACTGTAGCTTATTTCAAAATTAATTTGATGTTATTTGTGAGTGTATATTTTATCTGTATAATTTATATAATTTCGCATCCAACTAGTAATTAATGTTGTATAAAAATTACAAATGTATATCTTCTTTTGTGGTAACTTGTATTACTTGGTAGTTGAATGATGCAATCTCTTGATGCTGTTTTAATAGATCCTGAATATAGATGAACTATCAAAATTTCCTCATTTACCACTGCTGTGCGATTTAAGTTTTTTATTTAGTAATTATAATAAATGATGTATGCCACATATTTTTAGGCTCCCAGACCTGAAGTAGTACTTGTCGTTTCTCGACACAGAGGAGATACTCCTGAGGATGGAAGTAACTCAAAATCTGCTGCTTATGCTCGCATGAACAAGTACTTGGAATCTAAAGCAATGAATCAAACCAAAGGTGTGTTTCATACCTTATATAGTATATAATGATTCAATAATTAACCTATCATTAAACATATTAATAATAATTATATATATATATATATATATATATTAATATATATTTTCTGGATCCCCCCTCCCCTTAAATTCCTAAACTTGAAAGAAGTATAAGAATATAGTCAGGGAATTGATATATACTACTTTCAAAAATAAAAGGTAAATTATTATTGAATTATTTCACATTTACCAAGAGAGAAAAATTATGTGCACCTCCATTTCTTCCTTTTATTCCAATATGTAAACTTGTACAGCTTCCATAAATTGCATACCCTGCAATTATTAATTTACNTAAAGACATTTCATGTGTTAGTATTATAAATTTGTGCTCATCCTATCTATTTCATTATCTTCTTTTTTCTAATCTCTTTTACAAGCATATTCTTGTTGTTACTTATACTCCCATATGACATGGTTACTTTAATTATTTAATTTACTTGAATTTACTTAAAGATTACACATATGAATGTTTATACAGTCCCCCTCTGCTCTCATTAGCATACTATAAAGCCTGTCCATCTTTTTTTTTTTTTTTTTTTTTTGGCTGAATGGGAGCTGAGAAATTATTAATCTGAGTTCTGAAAAGGTAGATCAATGATAGATAAAACATTTACTTTGTCAATCATGTTAGAAAAGTCAAGACAATAACAGATACATACTCACCATCTCTTTATTGATTTTCAACAAGCCTATGATTCTGTGAACAGGGATGAAGCATAGAAAGTAATGGTGGCTATGAATGCCCCACCCAAATTAGTTTGTTGAGGAAAATAAACTAAAAAATATATGCTTTCTCAGGGTGGACGGTAAAATAACAAGAGGAATCACAATGGGGATATGGGTAAAATTGTGTAATGGTCTGGCATCCTTATGTCTAACTTTTCTCTGGAGAAAGCATTTAGCTGCAATGTCAAAGGCCTCTAAAGAAAGAATTTATAAATCAAAACCAGTACTTATATATGGCTCAGAATGAAAATGTACTACAAGTAAAGCCCAAGAGAAAAGTGCTACATCAAATATACGGTGGTATATGTGAACAAGGTGCCTGGAGAAGAACAAATGCAGAGCTAAATGCTGCTTACTTGGACATAGATGTGTACATCTCCATAAAGGCATCCAGACTTCGCTAGACAAGTCATGTTGCTTGAAAGGATCCTAATGAAATACCCTCCAGAATACTAGGCGAAATTGGACATCTGAGACTGGAAGATTTTACGGCTATGGACACAAGATCTCTGCTTGGTCTCAAGAACTGCAGGGCAGCAACACTGAACAGTGATTGATTACTGGCGGTCCATGCTGGAGCAGGCTTTGACTCAACAAGTCGGTCAGAACGCCGTATTAGAGGTTATTGTTTTTCTGGTGAGATTCAGTGAGTTATTTAATGTTTTTAATTAGAAAGGTTCAAAAAGTGTCAGTTGTTTAGCTATGTTAGCTATTTTTAATTAAACATGGGGATTTGAAAACGATAATTTTTATTGTAGCTATTTCAATTTCTAAATATTTGAATATTATTTCGTTTAATGTAAAATAACCACTCTGAACATTTTTTATTATATCTCACAGTTTGGGGAAATTATGTTAGTTTTAAACAATTAATGAGAGGGAATTGAATGAGACAACTAACGCGTCCTGGTAGCATAACTGGCAAGTGCACCGGCCCGGATAGCAGGAGATCCAGGTTCGTTTCCTGGCTGGGACAGATAGATTTTTTTATTCTATTCCCTCTCATTAATTGTTTAAAATTTACGTGGGATAAAATNTCTATATCATAATATTGTAAATTATTATTTTATTCTCATGACATTGTATTTCAACAGCCCTGAAGATGGCTTACAATGTAAGCCGAAACGTCGGTATTGTTTTATATACACTTTTATCAAAATTGATATTTTTTTGGGTTCTACATTGACCGAACCCTAACAAAAAAAAAAAAACTAATTTTAAAATTTTTATTATTTTAAGTTTTGTGAGTATAACTAGCTGGATGTGTAATTTCAATTACAAAATGTTGGACAGGGGATGATTTTTGGTTATTCTCTGGATGGAGGTTTCTCTATATACGCTATGAACTGTTTTTACTTCAAAAGGACTATATTATTTTCTCTAATAGGATTTGACTACTTTAGGGTTTACAAAATATGTAGTACTAGCAGTGTCACATAATATTAAAATTTAAAAAAAAGGTAAGGTCTTGAGGTAGAATTTCTTCATCATATTGTTATTCATCATGCAGGCTGATTGCAAAGATCAGGGTTTAGAATTTCTTGCTTATAGTTTTGGATTTTATTTATATTAAACTTCAGATTTTATGATTAGATGATTTTAGTTGGGGTTTGGTCAAGGTAGATCCGAAAAAAATACAAATTTAAAAAAAAAAGGTGTGTTTTTTAAAAGATTATCTGCCAACATTTCGGCTTACATTGTATACCATCTTCAGGGCTGCCTATCATGAAGACGAGAGAGGACGTCCTGTCCCTAAGTTCACATTTCCATGACAGTCATGGAAACGGCAGATAATCTTTTAAAAAATACACCTTTTTTTTAATTTGTATTTTTTTGGATCTACCTTGACTGAACCCCAACTAAAATCATCTAATAATAATATTTACGTTAAAAAAAACTCTCCTTTTAAGATTTTATGGAATGTAGCTTTCTATGGATCTAAAATTTGGTGTAGATGGGATTGAATTTGGAAATCATATATTTGGGTAGTTCAAATGGGGAGTTTTTTTAACGTAGAGATTAATAGTAGATGTTTTTTAGTTGGGGTTCGGTCAAGGTAGTGCAGGTACCTTGACCAAACCCCAACTAAAAAACTTCTACTTATATATGGATAGGTTTGGTTAGGTTTAAAATTATTTCTATCATGGAGGATTCTATCTAAAGTGTAGTTGTTGCATCTGACTAGGGTTTTGGAAGTAAGTTCTATGACCTAGTTTTGTTTTTGTAACCTTTATTTTATTTACAAGCTTTACATGTACTATTTGTAAATTGATCCACACAAGTTCACTCACTGGGAAAGGAAAAACTGGCCCCTGCCTACACGCTCTTATGACCTTGTGTATAATTAAATTGTCTAGCCTAGTTAGAGTATATAGTTTGTGAAGGAGAAGGGACCACCCTTCAATAATACCAATTCATTGCAAAAACACATTTTTTTTTAATTTTAAGATTTACTTGTTAAAATATAAACATATGGAATTTTGCAGGATTGTTTGTGGTTTTGAAGCCTATAATTTTGCTGTTAGTAATATTGGAAACAATTGCTAATATTCTCAGGGCAGAATTTAATAAATTCTTTATAAAGAATGCTGTGGTTTCCTTGAATCCTCCTTATATCTTAAACTCTTCCTGGAAGGTCTGCAGATAGATACTGTAAACCTTAACTTTTGAAAAGCATCTTATAAGGTTCCACATATACTTTTCATTAATACATTGAAATATATCGGGAACAGAACCCCTCATCTTTCCTGATTTCATACAGTGGCCATGTTGGAGATCATATCAACTCCTGGTTATTTAGTTGTTTTTTGTTCTTTTGTGAGTCGTTTCTCTAAAACCTCACACTGGCACAGTCTTACATTATAAATTCTATTCTTTTTTTGCATAAAATTTATTTGTTGAGTTCTCCTTTTTTACTAATTACAAAAAATGCCAAGTAGAATTGTCTATTGGATAAATAAAAATAAAGAAAACCTGGGATGAGCTAGAAAGCATATCATTTTGTTCTAGGTCCTTGGGCCATAACAAACTTTTATTGATCCAGAGGACTGAGGAGAACATGACATTAGAGGGCTAGCAATTGTTGAGGAAAAACTTCTATATGGTTTATTAAGCAAAAATAACATTATTAAAACAAGCAGAAAAACTGTTTAATGTTAATAATTTGTGCAATCAAATGAATGAAAAGATTAATCTACATCCAAAGCTTAACAGGTCTCGTGTTTACGTTCCAGATTTTAGATTTAAATTTAATAAAAGAGGAGCTAAAAGATTAAAATATTTTAGATGTATAGAGAAAAATTGTAAAATGAAAGGTGAGAATATTAAAACACAATAACAAAGTTATGTTTAATAATATCCACCTACCCCAGCACATGTCTTTATAACGAGTACCCATGGTGTAGCTGTTAGAAATATGTAGAGTACAATATAGTCCAAAATGTAGTACAGTATGGTTAACAGTTAATAAATAAAAAAATTGTACAGTGATGCATGTATTCATACTGAAATTAGTGAATCTGGTGGGATCATGACAAAGTATATGATTCATAATGAATTTTATGGGGTCTTATTTAGTAAACCACCATACAAGTCTTAGAAAACACAATCAATTTATTTTAGTGATTAACCTTGTCACTATAACTCTTCCCACCTTCTGAGGTGCTACCCCTCTTGCCACCACAACTCTTACTTTTATCTCTCCTGCCAGTCTATCTCCCTCCACCACTTTCACCCACCCTTCCTTCCAGCACTCCATAACCAGTAAATCAGAACTCTCCCCACCCTTTTTTTCCTTATCAGTCTATCTATTCTCCCGAATCATAATCCCTTCTACTTCTCATAGCTCTGATAGTCCTACAATTCAGAGAACTGACATTGACAGGATTTGTGTGCAATCAAATGCCACTGTTTTATCAACTATGATCCCTCAGTTCTCATTATAAGTTTCTACTATGATGATTAAAAAGGTTTAACCCACAAGATCAAAATATGTTTCAAAAGATTCTAATCAATTTATGACTCAATTAATCAATTTTGTTTATTGTTAATTTTTTATTCCATTTTTGTGAAAAAGATAATCCTATTCTTCCTTAAAGTTTAAGATGAGTTGAGTTTTCTTTGAATTATACTTTTTTTTTTTTAATGTTATCTCATTTAGTGAGATGTCTATAATTTTTATTGTTAATAGTTCATTAATTAAACATTTATTGTTGTTTTAACTATGAATACATTTTTTATTATTAAAGTCAGCCATAATTCTAATGATCCTTGGTCAAGTATCCCTTGGATAGCTGTCCCCCCCCCCCCCCCTTTTTTTTTTTTTTTTTTTTTTTTTTTTTTTTTTTTACATAGTTAATGTTTTTTTGGATATTTTTTAAATGGGTTTATGAGCCCATTTCTTGAGCTGGAATTACTGGTTGCTGAATACAATTCTCTCTGTTTTGCTGTTTAGGAAACCTGAAGTCTGAAGATAACTTTGAGTTTAAAGATTACTTAATCTAGTCTAGGTGGTTTCATTCGCCTGCCATAACACGCCAATTCTATTATCCACTGGATTAGCCTCAGAGGTTGGGGTATGCTGCTACAAGGTTTGGCTGTAAAGATGTATATGTCCCACACATTCACTACGTAATGTCTACTTTCCTCCAAGTGAGAACTTGGATGTGAGTGACTTGAGGGATCTAATAAGATTGCTAATGTTATCTTATATCTTCTTATGAGGTATAAATTCTCACCCCCTAAGATTGTTGTGCATAACCACCAGTCCTAGGAGTTCTCTGATAAAGTTCATACTGGAGAAGAGAAACATATGTTCGCCTTAATACTTCAGTGCTGGTCATGGAACATTTTCCTTCAAATATCTTCCCTCCTGCTCCTCGTCCCTCCTTCTTAACAATTCCTGGGCCTTATTTCCCTTATTGAGTTGGTGCCTGAGTGAGGAAGCCTTTCTGAGTGGCTTCTTGATAAAGCAAGCTGGAATAAATAATACCAAGAGATATTATTTTTGGACTATGATTAACTCCTCTAATATTGCAGTTGATGCTTACAACTCCTGAAATCATTATTCCAAGTCACTTGGGAAAGCCAAAGGCCCCTTTTGGTTTAGTCAAGAGTGTAAGGTATACTTACGGCCTGAACATTGGGTCTGAAAAAGTTCAAAAATGGACCAAGTTGTGGTAATTTCAAACTCTTAGCCCAATCAATTTAAATATTTCAATTAAAATTAAATAAATTTCACACACTTTATAAATAGGTCTCTAATGGCTAGTATTCTCATATATACACTTACTATCATATTAGTCTATCTGAATTTGGTGCATGTGAATAATTTTCCAGAATTCAAAGTTTTCCTACTGATGTAATTCCTAATTAATATCCTCTAGGGTCCATACCTTAGTACTCTCTCATCCAATGATAATCTGAAGAATGTTTTTTGTTGCCTGGAGATGGAGTAAATTTTCCTTAGTTGCTAATTTCTGTTAATTATTTATAAAAAATTGTTTTCCTATTTTCAGGGAAAGACCAAAAGTGGGGTCCATCCATTGTTGTTAAATTGCTTAAGGATGGAGCCGGTTTAGGATTCAGCCTTGAAGGCGGAAGAGATTCACCATATGGCGACTTACCACTTACAATTAAAAAAATCTTTACTGGTAAGTAAAAGTAATCTAGCAGCTCATCAATGAATCTATCAATGGTAGTTTTATAAACCTTACACACTATTCCAAGTTCATTTCTTGTTTGTTATAAATAATTCACAATATAAGCTTAATTTTGGAGACATTAATTTTAATATCCCTCAGTAAAGTTGCTTGGATGGGCCTAAAGAGGATGTGATTCATTGTGCTTAAAATTCATATTTTTTAAGCCTATTGTCTTCTTGATATAGAATGACTCTATAACTCAATAATTTAAGAAAGTTAGATTGTTCATAATAAGGCTAGACTAATTTAACTATTTTTTTCATAATTTTAGATCTATATAAGATGCCTTTAAACTAATTTAAAAAAATAAAAATGAAAAAAACAGGTCACATAGGTCAAGGGGGAAAATACATGTTAATGATATATTCATTCACAACCCAAAGCACACTCGAGAAGGTATATGGTTAGTACACCATTCTGGCCATCTGATTTTTTCCTATTCAATGAAGAATGGTACCCAATTAGGCTGGGTGTTCCCTAGGTGCACACCATGAAACCTCTGGGTTATTAAAACAAGCACAGAAAAAAAAAACTAACTATGCACTGTGAGCAATGAACCTATGACCTTTGACTCAGAAGTCCTGTACCTTAGACCACTGTTGGGGTTAGCGTTACAAAAAAATTATATTCTAAACAAATGATTTATTTGGACTTTCTATTTCAAACAGTTTAACAAATTATTTTTTTGGTTGATATTAGATGTGTGAGAGGGGAGTTTAGAGGACAGTGAAATGAAAAAGTTTATAGAACTTGATAGTTGTAAAATTTTATTTTTTTAAATTTATGTTCCAAAACTTTACAATAAAAATGCATATTGAATAAGGTAGTTAAGAATTCAACTATGATAGTTGAATGCATCCCTCCCTTACAGACTAGAATCTTAAACAGTCTAGCAGGGTGATCTTACCTTTTACACTCATTGATCTCTTCTGATTTCAAACCTAATTTGTCATTAACTCTAATGAAACATGGAAAATCTGCTTAGTTTATGCAGCTTCTTCATGACAGCCTTTTCATATTCATACCAACTTTTGTCTAAGATATTTAAATCTTTATTCTTATACTTCAGTTAATTATGTTAAAGTGAATATATATATAT
>KZ807081.1:569911-586607 GCA_000696205.2 Oncopeltus fasciatus
ATATTTAGTAAATATATTATAATGTATTTTAATACAAATAGGAGAGCAGAAATTTAGCAGCTTCTTTGGCTTCAATCACCAGTGGCTGTAGTTAGTTACTCCCTTCATATATTTTCTAAATTAAGCTTTGCTTATTTATGAACAAGTCACAAATCATATCTCCATACAAAACATATAATGTAAATGACCTTTTTTAATCATGTCAAAGTTTACCAAACTCTACATGCTGGATTACATTTTTAATTGGCAGTGTTTGTTGGACATATTCTTATCTGAGTATATAATATTGTTTGAATAAAAGATGTATGAAAAATAAATTCTTCTTCAGTATTCTTCTTAGTTTTGTTAATTAAGGCATAGCTAAATGAATTTAAAAATTAAAAACCATAAATAATTTCCCTGTGAAAACCAATTAATGAATCCCTTTGCATTTAATTTTTTTTTATTTCTTGAGGAATAAAGTTAAATAAAATCTTAAAGTTAAGGTTGTATATTAAATAAATTTATTTAAATATGAAATTTATTTAGTTAGGAATATGTTATTTTTATTTATTTATCTATTCATATTTCATGTATAAAACATTGATAGATACAAAGTTACAATAATTATCTCTCATTGTGATACTATAGAAACTATTGTAAGTTAGTTGTAATTATATTATTTTTAGTTCGAAGTGTATTATTATTGATATCAGACTCTTACTCAGTCTGTCTCCAATAGATGGTGGCAATTTATTTTGCACTCTTTGAAGGTTTATGCGACCTCAAGAAAAACAGCTTACATAGTGCAATTAATTAGCTCGCTTGAATAAGGATTAAGAGATACAGGCTTGGTTCCTGGTATGGCAAAAAAAAAAAATCATAACAGAAAGTCCTTCAGACAGAAGCTGCATAAACTAAGCAGAATTTCCTTGTTTCATTAAGATAGATATAAATGAGATAATAGGACTAATTATATCTTATAAGTCAGAGTGGGCAAGGGGAGAAAAATAAATGGCCACTAAACCTGTCTCTATACTGGCCAGGATGGTAGACTGGGGCAGTACACAGCCATCATAGTTATATTAGTAAATTACCTTCTTTAATAAGCATTTGTTATAAAAATGTTGTGGAGCATAAATTTTTTGCATCTATTATGCCAACAAACTTTTTTGTAACTCAAATAAAAATGAAGATATCAATATTATATATTTTGATCTTCCCCTAAAAACCCCCCTTTGAGGTGAAGACCTCATCTGATTTCAAATAAAAACGAATTCATTCAACAGTTTGCAATAAAATGCCTAAATGCAGAATTTGGTTTTTATAATTTAAAAATAAGAGGACCTGCCCAACATGCAAAATTACAATATTTATTACTTCCCTTACTTTGCATTTTTTAAATATGTTAATAATAATGAAGATTTTTAAATTTTGTTCTCCCTCTAAACCTCACCAGGCTCTCATCAAATCCCCCTTGACCGATTTCAGTCATTAATGAACTTATCTAAAGGTTTACAAAAAGAAGCATAAAAACCGAATTAGGTTTCATTATTTTAAATCTTATTTATTAAATATTTTATTATATTAACTATATATAACAGACTATATGTTTAGATTCTCCAGTGTAGGATAACTGTAGATTTGTTCAAATTTTTCAATAGTTGTGTCATGCAACTAACGGGAAATCTGCTAAAAGGAAATAATTGTGAGGAACAAACTTGTACAAATCTTTTAAAAGAAATATAATTTTATGAATATAACTAACTACATATTATTAACATAAGTCATAGCTTATCTACTTATGTAAGATTTTATTAAATTATATCTTCCTTTATGGAATTTTGTTGGCTACTCCCTTATGACCCAAGATGTGTATTAAGGAGCAAATTTCATTGATAAAAGTGCTACGAGTTTAGTATTTCCCTCTATTTGTAACTCAAAGTTAAATGCATATCCCTTCAATAATTTTGTTTAATTTTTTATATTTTTATTATGAATAGTATNCCAAATTCCTTGTGAAATATTATCATTACATTCACAGCAGAATTTTGTATTTAATACTTTGGACTTTTACAAATGAAAATACTTTTTTTTTAACTATCATTTAAATTTTGAGTAAATTTTTTTCTTGTTTTAGGAGGTTGTGCTGATAAAAGTGGCAACTTGTTTGCAGGTGATGAGTTACTCTCAGTGAATAACACAGACGTGAGTGAATTATCTAGAATTGAAGCTTGGTCTTTAATGAAACGGTTACCTGATGGAGAAGTGGTTCTTATTGTTCGACATCCATTTGCCTAGTGTTAACTTTTTTTTTTTTTTTGTTTGGCTGATTCATAATTTCATGTAGCATTTATTTTTACAAGTTGTATGTGGTACAATTATAAAATTCCCATCTTTTAATTTTTAATAGTTTATATGTATCTAAATTGTATGTAATTATTATTTTTGTAATTAAAAAATATATTTAAAAATCACATGAGACTGGATCATGAATATTGAATCATTTATTTTGTATTTATATGTATTTCTTTAAAAAATGTATATTAATTGTATAAATTGTGCAGGGAGTTGAAGTAATATTTTTGTAGTTAGCCAAAAATTAAAGTTTGTGAATATTTGTAAGTTAAAAATTTCTCAACTTAGTCATTATGGAGAAAGCTTCTTTTGTTTGTGTTTTTATTTTATTTATTTGTTTTGCTTCAAGATTAATATTTTCAGTAAATTGTGACCATACATTACGTTTCAGTTTTCTAGAAATGTCTATATGAAAATATTAACTGACTTGCAAGCTGAGAGATAGAGAATTGTTAAAATGGTCTTCTGTTTTTGTATAAAAATACCATACTCATACCATTGCCGAATCCAAAAATTATAATACTTATTAATTTATTTTTCTGTTATTTTATTCTGTAAAATAATTATTCTGTTATTCATATGTTTATGAATAATTTAAAATAATTGTTCAATTCATTGATATAGCCTTGTAGACACAATCTGTGAAATAAAAAAAAATTAACTTAATTACTTCACTGATGTCTAACGGTGAAACACTCCAAAGGCTGCAGTTAAACTTCATTTATACCATGCTGCTTTTTGGTTAGAATGTTATATTGAGCATTTTTTACTCAATATAGTACTTAAACCCATTGGACATAAAATTGTTTAAATTAATAAGCATTATTTACCATGTGTATGATCAATGAAAGCTGATCATTCCTATAAAGGGGGACAGTTCCTAAAAATAAGTTTTCTCCCTGTAATTTCAAACAGCCTTGCTGAAATAGATTAGTTTCAAAATTTTCCATCAATCATTATTTAAAATAAATTATTGTTTTAATAACATTAGGGCATTTATATAGACTTCTCATTTTTAATAACATTTGCCAAACAACGATCCACATCCATCTAGGAAATTTAAACAAGTATTTACTACTTAATACTACAAATTATTTTGTATTATAAGCTTATAAAAACTTGTGTACAAGGTATATTTTTATAAAATTATTTGTTAAATTTCATCCTTTATTATTACATTAATCTTATTCTGTATGTGTGTGTGTATATNATTAATACCGTTTTTTGTCGTTACTTAGGTAATTTGAAACGAACAAGAATGAAATCAGTGATGACTACTCTTATGACGTCATAGTAATATTTCCATTTATTTCTCCTTTAAGTAAAAACGTTATTAATAATAATTGGTGTAATACACACACATCATACATACATAAAGTTTGTGAAATATCACATACGTAATATTCTCTTAAGTATTTATAGTGCTTTAAAAATAATGTTTATATAAAGAACAGTATGATTATTTTGTCTAAATAAATAATATGTATACAGATTATTTTTATTGTCTAAAGCTCTGTGCAAGAAATAACAATTACATTATTTCAGTACTAATACCAATCTGACAATTGTATGTTTGTACATTAAAATAATCTGTGATACCTACTGAAATAAATAATATTTTTTCATGTTTATTTGTATTATTCATTACTGCCCAATAATTTTGGAGTTTTATTGAAAATCGTATGCTTTTTATTTGAAATGAAGAAACCTTTTTGTTTATTTTATTTTACTTTTTATCAGCAAAAAACAACTTTTCAACACGGTCAAGCCAAAAAGACAAAAAATGGGAAATCCGACTTGTTATATACTTACAGTGAATTCATCTACCATATTGCATCAATAGGTACTAAGCTTCTCATGAAAAATGATTACAGATACAAAGATAACATCATACGCATTTTAAAAAAAAAAACAGTCATGGTACTTGGCATAGAGGAGAAATATATCTTAAGGATGTATTTGTTCTCCACCCACGGCAAACTTGAGTAGGCAACACACCATTCTGGCTGACTGATTTTTCCTTTTCAATGAAGTATGGTACCCAATAAAGGCTTGGTGTTCCCTAGGAATCCTCTGGGTCATTACAAATGGAAGCAAAAAAAGAAGAAACCAACTCTGCACTGTGAACATTGAACCTGGGACATTTGGGTCCAGGAGTCCGGTAACATAATTATCAGACCACTTTGTTTTTTATGCACATATATATATATCATATGGATACATGGATACTTATCATGAAAAAAGAGGGATGAAATACTTATTGACTACAATATTTTAGCTGAAACATTACATATACAATGTAGAAGGATAAGACCAACAAAATATATTATCTTGACATCACCATTACACTAAAAACCGACTGACGGTCATAAAGAAAGAAAATTAAACCAACAGCTACAGACGCCACTATTTAAAAGGATGTAATGTGACTCCACTCAATGCAAACTATAAGCAATTAAACATGATTTGCCATCTCAAACTCCTATTTCACTTATAGATAGCTACTACAAGCTACACACTGTGTACACAATTGCTTACCATAAATACTACAATTATTTAAAAGTAACATGCTGCATTTCAGAAAGACAACTGATTGGAGTGGCATAATCTAAGCAGATTTGCCATATTTAGTTAAAGATCTGTTAGAGTGAATGATTAAATTGAATTTAAAAGCCATTGAGAACAATGAGTGTAAAAGGTAGGTATGCTCTAAACTCGCTGGGAAGATAGAGTGGGGAATGTACTCACCCATCGTACCTAAATTCATGGATTTTTTCTATAATACGTGTTTTTAAAAAATGCTATAGAACAAGAACACTGAAAAATTACTTTTTAAACTATTATCTTCTCTAAACGTTTTTTAACTCAAAAATAACGAAGATATTTTTATTATAAAGTTTTATCTCGCTATAACATCACAACCCCTCCCCTCTCCTTTTCCTCATCTTATTTCAATGAAAAATTAATTTCTTCAACGGTTTGCAATAAAAAATTTATGTAAAAAATTTGGTTTATATATTTTAAAAATAGGAGGGCTACTCAACATTTGAAATAACATTCTTAATATCTTTCATAATATGATTTTTTTTTCTTCTTTTTTTTAAAGTTATTTTTGCATATAAATGTTATAAAATTCTATTTACACAAATTTTGTTTTAAAAGTTTTTTGGTTTTTTTTGTAACGCTAATAATAGGGAAGATATTAATTAAGATTTTAAATGTTGTTCTTCTACTAAACACCCCTTCCCGTATCACTTTATTTTAAAATAATAATACCCAATAGCATTTAGCAAGCATATGTCTTTTGACTACCATGAACCTGATTTTTTAAACTTATTTGACATTCTTAAGTGTCAAAGATTAGGTAGTGAAAACTACACATTAAAATTAAAAATAAAAGAATATATATTTGCTAAAGAAAATTAAAAATAAACATTAAATGTACAGGAAAAAGTAAAACATGTAATATATATTTGGTTTTCGGAAAAGAAGATTGTTATATAATTGCCCCCCTTATTAACCTTTACACTTGAGTGGTATGATTTATTTTAAGTTGTTATTTTTATTTCTTTATCTTAACAGTTCTTCAGCAAGTGATTTTTTTTTTGGGGGGGGGGGGAGGGTTCCTTAAAACATTTCAAATATCTTAAATGCTTGAAGCAACATAAGTAAGTAAACAAAAAAAATTAATTTATAATTGTGCTAAATAAGCTATATATAGTATGATTGGATTGTATCAAAGAAAATAATATGCATTTAGGAGGTAAATTTGTTGACTGTCAACTTTAATGATGTGAGGATTATCAGGAATTCGGTCTTGGTAGTTGAAGAATTAAAAAATAATTTGTAATCAAAAAAGTTCATATTTAGCCAACATTAGGACCTGAATTTCAGGCCTTCATCAGGGCAAATAGGGTGATGAGGAGAGAGAGAGAGACTCGTGCTCAACAATGTCTACCTCATGACCAGTCATGATAGAGACACTGTTGAGCACGAGTTTCTCTCTCCCCATCTCTCTATTTGCCCTGAAGAAGGCCTGATATTCAGGCCAAAACATTGGCTAAAATAAAAAAATATTTTCATACAAATTAGTTTTTAATTCTTCAGCTACCAAGACCAAATTCCTGATAATCCTCTCCCCATAATATGCATTCAGTTTTGAAAAATCCAGTTATAAAACATTATTATTAAACACGTTAAAATATACCAATGTATGAAATTTATTGTATTATTTATATTCAATAGGAATATAACAGGACCAAGTATACTTCCTTGTATAACTCAGTATTTGATCAGAAAACTTCTTACTTGTGTATCTGCCTAGTCAATTTGTTACTGTTTTAGAGTTAAGAGAAACTATAACTTTACACCAGTTAATCCTACTGTTTTAAGTTCGCCAAACAAATTATCTTTCAAATTCTTTAAAGAACAATCAGTCAAGAGTTCTTTATTTACACATTTTTCGACTAATTTTGAAAAAACCATTTCTGTTCATAAATTGGTTTGTTGTTAGAAATGCTAACTAATGAACCCGTTTTATGCTGTGGAAAAATTGACTTTCTTTAATCTAGATTTCTGTAATTTTAGACCTGAGATTGAGAATTATGACTAGAGTAAGAATTAAAAATTGTCTTTGGGCATTAATCAGTGAAGCAAGAAAATGATCCAGAACTCAAAACTTATTCAAATAAAGGGAGGCTAGGTTTCTGGACACTGCATGGAAGGAAGAAAAGGGTTTATCAATCGACAAGCAAAGGCAAAGATCTAGAGGGTCACCAATACAATATAAATTATGAGCCAGATTATTCCAAGCCAGAGAAAAAAAAGCAAATTAACCAGTTTTAGATTAATGACATGATTTTGATCTTGTATGATACAATACAACTACTTACAAGCATAACAACTGATCATTGTATGAAAATCTTGGAAGAAAAATAGGATAAAATAGAACCATATACACAAAAAATTTATTCAAAGTATAAAAAACTAAAACATATTTACTTAAATTATTAAACAAAAAGAATCAAATTTACTTATATAAAAAAACAACAGATAATGTATCCCATACAAAAACTGTTATCCATTTCTTGACGCCATTTTTAACATAACACAGCATTTTGACTTGTTCGTGAGGTATCCCTTATTCAACAAAAAAATCTATGTACTATAAAAAATGCAAGATTTAATTTAATTTAAGTCATAGTCACGTATGTGACGTGATTATGTGTCGAGTCACATAATCAACCAAGTGTAGATTATAGGCACAAACAGTCAATCAAGTCATGAATATGTATGTATATATATACATATACATATATATGTGTGTGTGTGTGTGTGTGTGTGTGTGTGTGTGTGTGTGTGTGTGTGTGTGTGTGTGTGTGTGTGTGTGTATGTGTGTGTGTGTGTGTGTGTGTGTGTGTGTGTGTGTGTGTGTGTGTGTGTGTGTGTGTGTGTGTGTGTGTGTGTGTGTGTGTGTGTGTGTGTGTGTGTGTGTGTGTGTGTGTGTGNATTTATTATATATTTTCGTTACAAACACACTGGCGTCGTGTATGTGTGTAAATGAAAATGACTTTTTGGCTCAATTGAGTTTTTAAAAAGATATATTTTTGTTTTACATCCGATATTACAAATACAATTTTGTATACTTGTTAACTATAGTTACTACAGAGGTACAATTGCAATGGAGGAGCAAACTCTAGGAGAAGTTACTTGGACGACTCACACTGGAAGAATGCAAGGAAGAGAAAGTTGTTTGGTTGGAGCTGGGCTCTGAAAGGAGTGGTGGATCCTGGGAATGCTTGGAACAATATTTACAATATCAGCATAATAGTCATGAGAATTATTAGTATATGTAAGGGTTTCATAATATATAACTTATATTATAACATTTTCTCATAGATGGCCAATATGGCAGCAGGAGGTGGAGGTACAGCTGGTCAACCCCCTGAGGAGAGGTATCGGTCTCAATTAGAACAACTTTCAGCCATGGGATTCGTAAATAGGGAAGCAAATATACAAGGTAAATTTTTTTGTTTTAAGTAAATCATCTCTCATTGTTAAAATAATATCTATTTATATCTTATTGCACATTTTATATATGTTGGAGAAGTATTTGTGCCTTATACACATTATGTATGAAATAGAGGAGATACTATTCACAATTTTCTTTCGTGTAATCACCTCCTCCTCTCCAAGCTACCCAGTTTCCAAAGATATTGTCTGTTTTGGCGATCCTTGAATTTCAAACATCAAAAGTGATATGAAAATCTATTTTGCATATTTTTAGAAAATTTCAAAACTTGTCAATGATGCCTTTTTCATTTTTGTCAGATCATAGCAAGTCAAGGGTGAGGNTAACATTAAAAAAAATATATAAAAAAAAGTAGCATTAAGTCTAGAATGCATAGCAGCCAAGACTGGAACGTCTGCTTCGTTTCCGGCTGGGAGCTGGTACGAAATACCTCATTCAGGAGACTCATGCGGTGCAAGGATGGGGCTGTAAGTAACGATAGCCCAGATTACCAGATATTTACATCCTGTTGTTTTTTCTCTTTATTCTTTTCCTAAGTGTCAGTTTTCATGTTTCAAAGTTATAACTCTGTTCCTAAATACTGCAATTTTATATTTTTTCTACAATTAATATATATATACTGACACAAGAACCTCCCTGCCATAACTTAATATTTACTTCATAATATAAATTGGATCACTTGAAATATTTACTTCCTGGGAAAATGGTAAAGATTTTTAAAAAAACTAGCTAAGGTAGAACAAATGCTGTTTCTGCAGCAAATAAAATTAATAAATTTAAATATTTATCCGTTGCAAAAACTTTTAAGGCAACCATAAAACACTAATGGCCAAATTTTCTCTTCTCCCATACGTATATTTTTAAATTATAGGTCCTAGTGATTCTACCAACAATTCAATTGTGACATTACCAAATCTGCTACATTTCCTAATTTGCTGAGTGTCTTCTAGTTCCATTTTGTATGCTAAAATAATATATGTGCCAAAATAATTTTCTTCACATCCACGACTTGACTCATCTCAGAGTGCAGAACTAAATTATCATCAGGGCCATAGTGATGTATAGAGAGATCTCCAAGGGAGGTTTATAGTCACATCTCAGACTGTAGAACTAAATTGACTTATGCTAATTTATCACTATCGCCCTGATGGTGACTTACAAGTCAATTTAAAATGTTGGCAATAATAAAATAATTACCCAGTAATTTTGGAGTATTTTATTGTTCTGATCCTGGCCGAAACCCTGACTCATTTTTCTCAAGCATATTACTCGACATCCAAGCGACCACCAACCGTATTATAATAAGTTCAAATAAAAAAAAAAAAAAAATTGTATTATAATAATTTTATAAANTATATATACATACATATAAAATGAAACACTCGCGGCTGCGATATATAGTAATCAAGAACAGGTAGGAAAGAGAGTGCAGTGGACACACAAAAAGAAAAAATCACAAAGAGTAAAATTTTCGTGGATTTCACGCCCTTCGTCAGTGAGGAGTGAAGAGAGACTGGTACTGCGGAAAGGACTCAAAAGAAGGGGAAGACGATTGGGATTTCCCTAATCCTCCTATTGTTGGCAATTGATGCCAGGTTTTACAGTGGCTTTGAGAATGTGGATACTACTTACTACATGTTTTTATCAAAATTTATCTAATCTGTAAGAGTTCTTAATAATATAGGCAATGTTCTGTTGCTTTTAGATTACATTAACAACGCATTTCCATTTCACTATTGAATGTCCCTAACAATTTAAATTAAAGAGCTCTGCTATGGCCCTACACATTAGACTTATTTCATTAGTCTTGTAAGAATTACAATATGTATTTTCCAGATGATAACATAAATCTTTGTAGGTCAAATTACTTATATTGACTAATTTTATTTAATTCCTTAAATTCTCTTTCAAAACTTTCCTTTAGTTCTATTAATTTATTTTAGCTCGCAACATTGTTTAAGGTATAGTTTATATACCCAAAATTCACTAATACATTTTTTTTTAAACTGACTAGGAATGAAGATTCGAACGCAAGACTCAAGCGAAAAAAAATTTTTTTCCTAGTCAGTTTTTAAAAATGTATCAGTTAATTTCCGGTTTATAAAGTATGAGTCCTTTTAAAAGAAATTTGTTTTAAAAGTGTTAATATTATAAAGTTCATATTTAATTATGATAATTAATTTCATACAAGAAGATAGTTTCTGCAATAAGTGCCTGAAGATGGTTTATTGACACCGAAACCGCTCGTAAATAAGATTATTTGAAACAGAAAAGACTTAATTTTTATCATTCCTAAAACTATTAATATTTTTTGTGGGAAACGTGTTTCATTAATAAATATTTTTGGTTACCTAACTTCAGGTAGACTCATTATTTAAAAAATATATTCGTGGGTTGATGTTTTATCTCTAATTAGGGAGTATCGTTCGACTTTTAATGAAATTAATTGTAATTTTTACCACTCGAGATTTCCCCTCCATAATAACTTGTGCTTTTCTAAACGGTATTAAATATTTTAATTTTTGTTGATAAATTATTATTGTATTATATACTTTTTTCATTATTTTAGTAAAACATTACTTCAAATTAATCGAGAAAGNTGGAAATATAAGAAATAAAAATGAATTTGTAAACAAGAAAGTTTTTATTATTACCAATATTTTAGCCTAAATATTAGGCCTTCTTCAGGGTAATAGGGGTAAAGGAGGTAGAGACTTTCCTGCTCGAGAATAACTAAATTATGATTTAGTTATAATAAAGTTACATTAAGGGGCGCTAGGGTAGCTTATGTGATCCGTTCGGGTCTCGCAATCCCGCCCAGGGTAAGCTTTTATGAATAAATAAAAGCTTGTCCTGAGCCACGGATGTCTAAAATTGGATGGAAATCTGTAGACAGCCCCTTCTCATGACCGAGGCTAACATTAAAAAAAATATATAAAAAAAAGTAGCATTAAGTCTAGAATGCATAGCAGCCAAGACTGGAACGTCTGCTTCGTTTCCGGCTGGGAGCTGGTACGAAATACCTCATTCAGGAGACTCATGCGGTGCAAGGATGGGGCTGTAAGTAACGATAGCCCAGATTACCAGATATTTACATCCTGTTGTTTTTTCTCTTTATTCTTTTCCTAAGTGTCAGTTTTCATGTTTCAAAGTTATAACTCTGTTCCTAAATACTGCAATTTTATATTTTTTCTACAATTATTAAATTTAATTTTTCGGAGCAAGCTTTCAAATCTATTTAAATAGTTTAAAATTTCATTGCTATTTTTCAAATTATCAAACAAATGTCCTTTAATTAGTTGATATTGTTTATTGTCAATTTTTTCCATTAGTGTAATCAGAGCTGTAACTGCTATAATATCATAATAATAATGATCTTTAAAAACTTTCACTTGATCATGGCATGCCCGAATATGTGACAAAACCTTTCTTAATTAAATCATTTGACAGGGGCGCCAATATAGCTCATGGGATCCGCCCGGGTCTCACAATCCAGGCGCTGCGTGTTGAAATTCCGCCGTGAGCAAACTTTTATTTATAAAATGACCATAGATGTTTAGAATTGGAGAGAAACCCAGATATATAGGCCTTAATGACCACCATGGTTGACATGCAAAAAAAAAAACAACATAAAAATAATACTTATTACAAAAAAAAAATCATTCATAGTATCCAATATCTATCCCGCATAGCAATAATTTAAAGGGGTATATATCTTTAACCATTAATACCGTTTTTTGTCGTTACTTAGGTAATTTGAAACGAACAAGAATGAAATCAGTGATGACTACTCTTATGACGTCATAGTAATATTTCCATTTATTTCTCCTTTAAGTAAAAACGTTATTAATAATAATTGGTGTAATACGATTTAATTACTATTTAATATCAATAAATAATTTTTTAATTTAACATAAAAGTCAATTGATTATTTTTGTTTGCAGTTCATTATTTCAAGTTTTTGTGTAAGATTATAAAGTTAGCCTTGCTGTTGCTCGTGGCAGTCCTTTTAGACCGAGCCTACCAGCTCGTTCAGTTCGCAAGTCGTTTTTCCCAGATCCTGATCGAATATAATCCTTCAAGATGGTATGTAAAATTTTAAAATCTTTACAAAATATGAACCTGCATTCTTTGGAGTATTAATTATGCACATTTGAATGTACGATGGAATTATATTGAATTACTTAAGTTAAGTCGTTACATCACAACATGTAATTTGCTCCCAAGAAAACAAGTTCTTTATTTGTATTTTTTAAATCCTTGTTTTTACTATAATGATTTATTTGAGCGAGTTTGTGTATTTTTGCCTATCTTAATTTAATATAAGGAATATTTTACTCTAATAATGTTACGTGTTCATCAGGATGGAAAATTTTAGTTTCGGATGTGTAATTAGGGCTTTGTCTCTTTTCACTCCTATTTTATTGATTCTTAGTTATCATAAATTTTCTAAACTATAGGTTCTAACAATATTAAACATGGATTGACTGAATTATATTTTATAACATCTCTTAGGAATTTACCGCATGTTTACAAAGATTTTGTTCGGTATTGTAGTTTAAACTCTCATTTCTTATTCACAATCATTAGAGATATTTAATAATTGAATTATCTTTTACATATATATATTTTTTTTTTTTCAAATTGTTGCTCAAACTTTAAAGTGGCAATATAATTTTAATACATGTACTATGGACCATGCTTTGAACATGTATTTTTTGTTTCCTTGTCTGATTTCTTCATTAATTTGTAATTGTGAAACTGGCTGTACCATCTGTGCTTAGATTCTGGTCATAATCTAAGTTTGAGCAACTTTACACTAAATCTAAATATTATTTCAATTTTTTAATATTAATCAATATTATTTNTTTCAAATTAATATTATAATTATTACATCACTCAGTGTTAGTTAAAGCCTTTATTTATTGTATCTTCAATGAAGACAATATGCTACCTTTCTGAGTGTGTTGTTTAAAATTTTAAGCTTACTTTTTGAATTAACATAATTTTGCTTGGGATTATTATTATTATTTTTTTTTTTTAAGGATTTTTATGTTAAAATTTGAATAGCATAATAATTGAAAATACAGTAACTAACATATTAAGTTACAGTATATTAAAAATTAATACATAAAGAAACTGTTATATAGTGTCCCAATTACCTTTTATGTTTACTATAAGAGCAATCAGTGGTGGCTCTTCTAGATCATACCGATTTATTATATTACATATTTTTGTATTATTTTCATGAGAATATAGTTAGAGATCGTCATAATTATTTGTTTAATTATTTCCACATGGAGAGGAAAGGTTCCCTTTGTTAGTGACATTAAGCCCCCTAATGAGGATTAATTACGGGTTATTAAATTATCAGAGAAAACCAAGAAACCAGACAAGTTAGACTTATGATTGTAACTGATCTCAGGTTAAGTTCAAATTATTTTTAGAAGCGAAACTATCACAATTAATCTAAATTATCACCTGAATTGTAATAATAGTTTATTTTCCTTAAATATTTGTTACACAAAACTGTGAACCTTTTTATGACAACATATGAAGTTAAATAATCCTGGCTTTTCGGTTAGATTTTTACTTCCAGTTTTTTGCAACCCCAACAATTATTACAGGTTTGGTAGATAATATTTGGCATAGTAAATGTGTGCTTAACAAGATGACCGCAGCATTTTCCAACCCTAATGTCTGCCTTCTCTACTCTATAGTTTTAATATTTTTTTGGGAGATCCCTGACATCCCCTGGAGAAAAAAAAAAAAAAAAGAAAAAAAGAAACTGAGTAGGAGGTTACAAGATGTTACTCTGTTCAGATTGAATTTTCTATTCAACTATTACTCATCTCTCTTGCAGAATGTTTATGACTGGTCTTTGCAAACAAAATAAACTTTGCAAATGTCTCTGTTTTGCAATCAAATTATTTATGGAAACTTAGTGTTATTTTTCTATTCTTTGCCTATTGAATGTTAATGGTTCCACTTTTTATGTTTAAACAAGTTGTAATAGTATGATTAAACCTAAGTAATGGTTTGCCTGTTAAATGTTAAAAAAAAAAAAAGTTCAAAATAATAAAATTTAAAACAGGATAATAGAGGATTACCTGATACTATTAACATCGTCACCACATAGTCCAAGTTGAACAGGCCTTAGAACTTTACCACTAATGTATTCATTTTTTATTTTAGACTTTTTTAAGAAAAGAAAAGAAAATATCAGATTTTTTATGTTACTATTAATCCTCAAAAAGATTTAAGAAAGCTTATCTAAAAATATAAATGATATTTATCTATAATTACAATATGGGGGACTAAGACAATACGGATTGAGAAGAAAAAAATATTAAGACAAGTCTTTTCTTTTTGTTTGTATGTCTATTTAAATAATTTTAAGTGTTGTTGAAAGTTTTATGGGTTATAAACATTATGCTTACCTGTAAGGTGGGAGTTAAGTACTTCTTTCAGCTCTCATGTGCCTAATATTAAAACAGAAAAAACTTCACTCTATTATTATTGACAGTTCCATGAGATTAGGTTGAGATAATGGTTAATAATTATTCTCTTACTTATACATTTTAAATTCTATTTATATGAAATACTTATTTGGGAGATGTTTTAAGTGTTATCATTATTTAAGAGCTATCAGGGTTTTTCTTTCTTTTTGAAAGAAACAAAAAAAGAGAACTATTAGTGAAAAGTTTTACATATGTATAAACAAAAGTTTACTTTGCTCAATATTCATTTGTTTTTTAGTGAATAAAAATAAATTTATATTATACAATAAAAAGAAATAAAAAAGAAAAACGAGAGTATCAAGTAGCTGACAATATTAGCTCCTTCAAGCATAAGATGATTTATTCGTCTTACTCGGGGTTTTAGACACCCAGTTGAGTGCGAAGAGCAGAATGAATTATATGGCTAGCCTCAGTGGTGTAAAGGATAGCTTGCTTGCCCGGGAAGCAGGATATCTGGGTTCGAATCGAGGTAGTAGGATTTTTTTATTCTATTCCCTTGCATTTATTGTATAAAATTAATGTGGGATTAAATACCACAACTAATAAAGAATTTAAAAATAAATTTATATTGTTTCTTACTAATCAAATTTTTTAATTCCTTATGAATTTTCTTTTTCATTTGCCTAGTTTTGCATTTAAAAAACTTGTATTATTTATTAATAGCATTATTAATGCTCTTTTTAATTGTGTGGCTATAATTTTTGCAGTAAACTAAAGATATCAGTTTTTATTTTTGGTGCTTCTGGTATACCAGCAATGTTTGAAAGTTATCCAGTTCTTGTCTCTTTCTGTAATTTTTAATAAATATGTTATGACGTACAATTATGTGAAATTCAATTTTGAATTGACTAATATCGTATTAGATTTTTGTATGAACTAATTATGACAGCTATTAATAGATTCATAAAGCTTTAAAAAATAATATGTAATTAATGTTAGATTAATAAACCATTTTTTCACATTGATGAACTTCTCTATAGGTATTAAAATTTTATATAATTCCGAGTATGCTTCCTAATTAAGGAAACGTAACTCTTAATTTTTAGAGTAAGGACATTACTTTTTTTTTTTTCCTATAAATTCTGATTGAATGTAGCAATTGGTTGTTATCATGATAGAAGTTGGAAAACAGTTTTCAACGTTTTCTCTGATCCTACCTACCAAATACCTAAAATGATAGTCGCCTAAATATATCTTGTGTTTGTCACAGAAAGTTCAAATACTAAGACGTCAACTGCAATGCTGAAGAAATTGTTTATTTTACACTACTTCATTGTGAAGGACTTTACACTTAGCAGGCCAGTTTTGATTCAGAATAAAAATTTACTGATTTAGATTCATAACATGAAAATAAATATTAATGTGTATATGTGTTTAAAAAGTGCTTATTATTATTTTTAAACTTATAAAACCATTTTAAGAAATTAAAAGAATTTGTTTATTTATTAATATTCTTAATTACTTGTACTTATTATTATTAATTTTACTTAGTATCAGGTCAGTTTTTTTTTCTTTATTTATTATAAAGATATTTGTTTATTAATCATAATATTGTCTTTTTAGGTGAATTTCACAGTAGACGAAATCCGGACAATGATGGATAAAAAGAAAAATATCCGGAATATGTCTGTGATAGCACACGTCGATCATGGTAAATCTACATTAACTGATTCACTCGTATCCAAGGCAGGGATTATTGCAAGTGCCAAGGCAGGTGAAACAAGGTTCACTGACACAAGAAAGGATGAACAGGAGCGATGTATTACCATTAAATCCACGTAGGTGATTTCTTCCAATTATATATAAT
>KZ807081.1:646097-659106 GCA_000696205.2 Oncopeltus fasciatus
AAAAAAAAAAAAAAAAAAAAAAAGAAAAAAAAAAAAAAAAAAAAAAAATGGAACTCATGGAGGGTTGTCTTTAGAGATGCCAAATTAAAGCATCTTCATTAAACTCGTTATTGTTAAATTAACAATAAAGTTAAAAAAAAGTAATATGTATGAAAAAAAATTAATTTTTGCAAGTGTATGTTCTGCAACATTTCAAGAGGGATGTTATGAAATTATTTTAAAATGTGATTTGGTGGATTTTATGGTCCCCTTTTTAAATAAAAATATTTGTTTTTATTTAACAACAAAGTTTGTTTTTACAAACAACAAAATTGCTATTTAATTTTCGATCGCAAACCCTTGAAAGGAAATAAATAAGTTCTTTCATTGTCAGGAATAAAATCAATTTTTGAAAGTGCATGGGATGAGTTGGAGAGGGGACTGAGAGGGGGATAAAATTGAATAAACTATAAACTATAAAATTATATCCGTCATTTTATCGTTGTGACAAATATTTAAGAATTTATCGGTGAACAATATATTTTTGTAATAGTTTTCTATATGAGAAACTCATATTAAAGAATACATTTAAGAATGTATGAATATTGAGCTATCTTACATAATCTCTTTAGCCTTTTTCATATTTTAGATATGCCCTAATCTATTGTAATTTTCGGTGAAACATGAGGATTTTTTTTATAGATTTTGCTGCTAGTCCACGACAGAAATTATCTCTTAAGTTTTTTCTACAATAGGCATATATCGTTTCATGTGAAATGTCACTATCTATTCATATGCAGAAACAATGGCTTACACCGAAATTACCGGATCGAAATGGGTTTCAGACTAGTAATAAGCTTTTATGGATAAATATAAGCTTGCCATGAGCCAAGGATATATAGAATGGGGTGGCAACCTATAGATGGCCCCTCCCTCTATGACCCTAAGTGGTTGAAAGGGAGGCTAACACTTGAAGAAATAAAATATATGAATATATTGCCTGGTAAATATTTTCCCTAACATTTACAGTAAAATAGGACCATGAGAATAGGTATTCTTAGTATATATTTTCTTTCCCTGAAAATTTAATGCTCTTTCATATTTTAGATATGCCCTAATCTATTGTAATTTTCGGTGAAGCATGAGGATTTTTTATAGATTTTGCTACTAGTGTACGACAGAAATTATCTCTTAAGTTTTTTCTACAATCGGCATATATCGTTTCATGTGAAATGTCACTATCTATTCATATGCAGAAACAATGGCTTACACCGAAATTACCGGATCGAAATGGGTTTCAGACTAGTAATAGGCCGAGAGGAAATTACAGGTTGACGGGTACGGGGCAGATTGGGAGGGGGGTGGCTGTATGTTTGCGTGGTAGGGGTGGGGGAGAACACAGCGGGTAGGTGTGTGCGGTCGCCCCCTCCACCCCGGCCAGCGGTCAAACGCCCGTCCACCTGTTGCCGCAGTCTGTTGCGGGTCACCGTGCCGGCAGAGGATGCAGTTCAGAGGGAACTCAGACCGCCTTCAGCTTCTCATCGAGAAGATACAAGCCAACAAGGAGAACAACCCCTCACAGCCAAGTCCAGGTATCTAGCCTATCCTTATCAGTGTCGTACCTAATAAAAAAAAAAAAAAAAGGTTATTTTTAGAAGTGATAGTTTCAGAATGCCAAGAAAGTGCAATAAATCGGGCAAGATTTACCTAACTTTATATTTAGAGAATATACATGTGTCATTTTTGTGTTAGGAAGTGAACCTTTTAAGAAATTAGAATGTATTTCTTCAATTGGAGGAAAAACTTCTTGTCTTACCTAAAAAGTCAGGTTATATTAAGTTAAACATCCTCTTCAGGCAGCCGTTGCACTAGATAGGCTTTTTTCTCGATAAAATCACTTTTTAGCTTGAAAATCATTCTCTCCTGAAAAATGTAAGTTTTTGACTTATGATTTTAGTTGTTTCAATGCAAAATCATACCTTTACACCAAATAAACATAAAAATCTTTCCAATATATAGAGAAAGAGTCTTAAAAGATATAAACAAATAAGCGAGGTAAAAAGTCAGGGGAATAAGAATAATCTATGATGCCTAAACCTGCTCATGGTTAATGACATCACCATAAGGTGGTCAAATCCTAAGGATTCAGATTTTTTTAGCCCACCGACAAAAAAAAAAGTCCTTTATAATTTACTCATTAACGGATAAAATCTCTATTTCGGTAGATTTTGTTTTTGTATGTACCACACCACTAATTTTATATTTTTTAATAATAATTTTAGTGTTATTCTCAAGTATGTACCATAACAAAGAAAAGTTGTGTGATTCGGATTTTCGGCGTTATTTGAGGGCCGGATCGAGTTAGTTTCAGATAAGTAGTGAATAAGTAGTTAAATAATATACTAGCGGACCCGGAAAACTTCGTTTTGCCAAAACTTTTTTATTTTTTTTTTTTAGGGCGTTGCTGGCCCTAAGCAAACATTAGTGTTGTATTATCACATGATTTAAATAGAGCTTTTAACGAAATTTACAGCCTTCAAATAAAAATTCATGGAATACCTATCATTAAGTTTTTTCACAGAATAATTTACATATGGTGTAGATATGGGCTCAATAAAAAAAGAAACACATGTATTTAAGTCAAATTGGAACGTTTTGCCAGACCAAAAATCAAAAATCAGACTTCACTGTGTCACCCGCCTGAATATTCCGAGGATTCCCTAAAAATGTCATCAAAATCGGCCCGGCCGTTTTAAAGTCCATACGTTACATACATACACACATCCTATTATATGTTTATAGATACTTATATAACAATTAATTTTCGTTCGTATACAGAGGAACAAGATAGAATTTAGAACTGAACCAGAGTTTCTGATACATGTCTTATCTCTTTCCTAAACACTAATACGAAGTATCAAGTATCATTTTAATACAGGATCATTCAATCCCTATATAAAACCAACTACGCTCCATACACAATTAAAAATATAGTCTTCATTTGTAAACAATAAACTCATAAAATTAATTAGATAAAATAATTATATGTGGAGAGGATAGTCAGGAATTTGGTCTTGGTAGTTAAACAATTATTTACTAATTTTTATCCAAAAATTTTTTTATTTTAGCCAACGTTTCGGCCTAAATTTCAGGTCTTCATCAGGGCTGATTATGAAAAAACAAATAAACCGAAAAACATAATAAAAAATATAGAAACATTAATTTTAGTTTTGTCTTTGACCATTTTTTAATTCGTTAAATTTTAAAAAGTTAAGGATTGCCATTCCTTGTGTAAATGTTAAGTATTTTTAAATATTAAATTTCCATATTTGTTTATTGATAAAGATATATTCTATAAGCGTTGGGGATAATATTAAATGGAAAATTCAAATGAATGTGTTCGTCAATCACAGAACAGGAATTCACTTATCGTATGTTGCTCTTTTTTTTCTTTTGTACTTTGTTTTCCCTTTTATACTTAAGTCCATTACGAAATAGTAGGTATTATTATTATAATAATTAATAGTTTTAGTATTATTGCTCACAATACATATTGATTTGTATATTTATGTACATAGTAGTTGATCTATTTATATATTCTCTGTTTATTTTTATTTTGGTTAGTTCTGCCAACTCCTCTTAGGAGCGCAGATAAATTATGGGGGTTGTTAAGTAACGTACTCACCGATGTAAAGTTATTAAGAAGACCATTTACATTAGTATTCACTAAGCTTTACATTACATCTTAACATGCCTTGTTACATTTATTTGATTTATTAATATTTATATTTTTATACTTGGTAAATTTTTATGTTAACTTATAAATTGAATCCATCGTCTATACTGCTGTTCATTTTTGACTTTTGAAGGAAATCTTGCTTAATGGAATTATTGAATTAGATGTGTTATTTATGATGCCCTTCCCCCATTCCCCGACATGAAAAGTGTTAAAAAGAGAAAGTGCAATTTAAAAAAAAAAAACAAAGAAAAAACTGTTGCATTTATTAATTCGTTATTAACAGTAATTAGAATGCACTTTGATCTTTTAACACGGTCATGAACGTGCAAGATACAATATCTCGGTTATGTTGCATGTTCATGAGCGCGTGACTTCCTTAGTGTGCAAATGCAATAATCAAAAAGGCATAGGTAGTTTTGTGATTAATTAAATGAGTGTATAATTGTGATCTCTGTATGCCTCCCCCTACTGGGGATTTCTTTTGTTTTCCCTTAATTTCGTAGCAGATGTCATTTTCTACAGCAACCACCCCAGGACATGAATGTCCTGTTGAGATCACTTCCTTCCGCGCCGTCAGCAGAAAGAGGTGTGCACTTGTGTTACTCACACTTCAATTATTGTCTCAATGAGGGTTTCCACCCTCGTTAAAGTCTTGGGCGTGAACTTGTCTTCCTCTCTTATCCAGGACTCCTAGGAATACTCTGTAATTGATCTGAACACACCCAATTGTGAATACCGCTCGCAGGCTGTACTGGAACTGTAAATCCCAGAACAAACCGTCTCCTCTACAAAGTGAGTGACTTACTAAGAAGACTAAGAAAGAAATGCTCCCTAACTCCTAATCTGCCACTTGTAGGGAACAATATAGAGGTAAAAACACTGTCTTATAGGTGTCTAAACACCTATGTTACCGTTTTTGTTTCTCTACAAACTCTGCCATTCGAACCCATTAAAAAACAGCTGGGGAGGGGGTACTTTTGTACCCTTGAGATACGCCGGCGCCCCAGAAATAATCCTTAATATAACAAAAAGGAAGTAAAGCTTAACAAAATTAGATGCTTCTTTGTTCGTGATTCGTAGTTTTGATCCACCGAATTAAGAAAAATTAACCGACTAATTAAAAAGATTTAGGAAACAGTAATAAATTAAAACCAGCTATTTCTGTATATAAAAATATTAGGTAATGAAGGAAAACACACTTATAGTAAATAAAAAATAGTAGATAAAAAAGTCTGTTAAAGGTTATACTGTGAAAAATACTGTTCTTTTGTGTATAATTGATTCTTGTAAATAAAACGTTATTGAAACAAAAAGACACAGGGCGCCGGGATAGCTCATTGGATCCGTTCGGGTCTCACAATCCTGACGCCGCGGGTTCGGATCCCGCCCAGGTCAATCTTTTATTTATAATTAAAAGCTTGTCCTGAGCCATGGTCGTTTAGAATGGGATGGCAACCTGTAGATAGCCCCTCCCTCCATGACCCTAAGTGGTTGAAAGGGAGGTTAACATATTAATAAAAATTTAAAAAAACTATAAGATGAAAACTATTCTATATATTTTTTATCCAGGCTCAGGGCCAAGTGAAAGCAACTTTAGCTTTCCTTCAGAGAGATGTAATTCTCAAATTTCCTGTTGGCTTTCTTGTGCCACTATTTTAAACTCTATTGAGTCACTGGAACTTTTAATTTTGAACTAGGACCAGAGTAGTGAGAGATTCGAACTCTAGCCACATGATTTGGGTGAGTTACACCGGCTGACGAGAATTTAATAGATTTTGAAACTTGATAGTCAAATATGAATACGAGGGCGATGGGGTGATGGGATCCGTTGGTTCCCGCAATCCTGTCGTTGCGGGTTCAAATCTTGCCCTCGACAAGCTTTTATCGAGAAATATAAGCTTGTCATGAGCCAAGGATGTATAGAATGGGGTGGCAACCTATAGATAACCCCTCCCTCTATAACCCTAAGTGGTTGAAAGGGAGGCTAACACATGAATAAATAAAAAATATGAATATATTGCCTGGTAAATATTTTCCCTAACATTTACAGTAAAATAGGACCATGAGAATAGGTATTCTTAGTATATATTTTCTTTCCCTGAAAATTTAATGCTCTTTCATATTTTAGATATGCCCTAATCTATTGTAATTTTCGGTGAAACATGAGGATTTTTTATAGATTTTGCTGCTAGTCCACGACAGAAATTATCTCTTAAGTTTTTTCTACAATAGGCATATATCGTTTCATGTGAAATGTCACTATCTATTCATATGCAGAAACAATGGCTTACACCGAAATTACCGGATCGAAATGGGTTTCAGACTAGTAATAAGCTTTTATGGATAAATATAAGCTTGCCATGAGCCAAGGATATATAGAATGGGGTGGCAACCTATAGATGGCCCCTCCCTCTATGACCCTAAGTGGTTGAAAGGGAGGCTAACACTTGAAGAAATAAAATATATGAATATATTGCCTGGTAAATATTTTCCCTAACATTTACAGTAAAATAGGACCATGAGAATAGGTATTCTTAGTATATATTTTCTTTCCCTGAAAATTTAATGCTCTTTCATATTTTAGATATGCCCTAATCTATTGTAATTTTCGGTGAAGCATGAGGATTTTTTATAGATTTTGCTACTAGTGTACGACAGAAATTATCTCTTAAGTTTTTTCTACAATCGGCATATATCGTTTCATGTGAAATGTCACTATCTATTCATATGCAGAAACAATGGCTTACACCGAAATTACCGGATCGAAATGGGTTTCAGACTAGTAATAAGCCGNATGTAATAATTTGTTAATTTAAAATTTGTTAAGTGCCTAATGTTTAATTTATAGAAATTTTTAAAGAAATTTTGTAGTTTTTTATTCATTTGCTCATTAAGAAGTAAGGCTTAGTATAAGGATTACAGTTCTTTATTTCATTTCCGGGCGTCGAAACAGTTCTTTCGAAACAGGAAAATAAATCTGGCAAAATTTTACTGAAAATAATTTTTGAAAAATTATTTTACTTATATCAGCTCCATTTTAGCTCCAAATCAAGCAATAATCAATATGAAAGCGTTTTAGTTATTATTATAGTTATCAATATGAAAGAAGTTTAGTAATTTTCTTACTTCGGATTAGAAGTAAGGGTCATTATTATGGAATATTTGACATTTATATAATTCGTATTCATAACTATAGAGCTGTCTATATTATCCGTCACTGTATTTGGGATCAAGTACATTCTATTAGCTATTTTTTTGGTTTGATTCTGATTTCACCTTGATTTTTCCATACAAATACTACTTGATTTAACTTGAATATAGAAAAATAATAATAACAATTGAATGAATTAATTCTCTCTTCTATGACCTTTATTAATATTTACGGCCATCTACTTATGTCTTACTATTTCTAGCACTAAATAAATTTTCTAAATGACAATTTGTCTACAATCTAGCTTGTATATGTAATATGCGTCTAGTTCATGCCCAATTAAATAATATTTAATTTGTGGTTCAGTTATAATACGTGTCAACACTGACTTATTTTCCACTGCAAAATAGGTCAGTAATGGTTTCTTTAGTGTGCTTTTATATTTGGAAATTATTTTACACATATTAGATCTTCTATTGTAGACTAATTTCCTGGGCCCCTGGTTAGCTGAAGGGGGATCTGTTCGGGGCTCTCATCCGGATGTTGCGAGATCTTTGGATGAAATAAAAGTTTGCCCAGAGCCAATATTTGCTTAGAATAGGGTAGCTTTATTACTGTGGGTGTTTAAATGTATATAAATCCTGCCCAAAGACCTTATGGGGTTGCCTAGAAAATACCAGGGGAGGAAAGAGTGTGTATTAAGTTCTGTTTGTAGCAGGTGCGATTAAACTATGTTCAACTCTCAAAAAATTCAACCGAACTGATTGTTATATTACAATTTATGAGTATGTCGTATATGATGATATCGACGTTTAATGTAGAAGGGAAAATAACAAAGAAATATCATTATCTAAGTTTTGTAAAAATATTATTGCGATTTAATTGTATTTTATCATTTATTAAATAGTTTCTAAAATGAAATAATTAGCTGATATTCACTCAAAAATTCATAATAACGAGCAAAGAGGAAAATTTCAAAATAAAGTACCAATTTTTAGTGCAAGGGAACAGAATAAAAAATCTAACTGTCCCAGCCAGGACTCGAACCTGGATCTCCTGCTATCCGGGCCGGTGCGTTTTCCATTTATGCTACCGAGACAAGTCTGATAAGTTATTAAATTCCCCGCACTAGTGGGGGAATTTTTTTCAAAATAAATTACTTGTTATAAAAGAATTTCCGGCAATACGAAGCAATTTTATTTGTAAAAAGGTGGGAATATCGATACATAATCGAAGTAACCAACTGAATTTTAAGAAGTTTCCCTAAAAGAGATAACTGTCTGAAGAATAAATCTTCAGATCGTGGCACCATGAGCTGATTGCTCTACATTTCAAAGACGGTCATCTGACCGCCGTTTTCTGTCAGTCGCGATAAGGTCCGTTGGTTACGGGCGTGGCTGGAAAGGTGGGCGGGATAGAGGAAGACCTACGTGCATCCTGGCTGGAGGAGAGGGGAGACAGGAGGCGTGGCCAGGAGCAGATAGGACTGCTAGGATGAAAGGACTCAGGACCTGGAGACCCGCGATGGCCGACCTAGTCACGGCCCAGGTAGTCACTGATACTCTGATCCTGTCCTTAAAGACTTCATTTAGAAGGAGGAAATTTAAAAATAACAAGGTACTTTTTAGATGTTCCTGTATTTGAATTAATCTTTTATTACATTCCCAAATCAACCTTGAAGTGTTAAATGAGTTGTAGAGTTAACCTATGTCCTGACGCTGCGGGTTCAAATCCCGCTCAGGGCAAGCCTTTATCTATAAATAAAAACTTGTCCTGATTCATGGATGTTTAGAATGGGGTGGCAGGCTGCAGACATCCCTTTCCTCCATGACCCCAAGTGGTTAAAAGTTCAACAAACCTTAAAGTTACTTGCTCGTTTTAAAATGAAATGGAACTTGAAAATTGAAACAATAGGATATACATATTTATTTTCCCACGAAAAGCTCAATAAGAAATTAGTAGTTTTCATTATATTATATTAATTATAAAAACATGGCCCCGCCAAAAGCCAAATATGTGCAAATCACAATTTTTGACAGCCAAAAATTTCAAATTCTAGCTTTAAAACAATAAGAATGATCTATACACTTAGCCAGTCAGTTAAATCTAAATTTCTATCGTTCCGAATCAGAAAACTAATTTAGTAACAATTATTAGTGCAAGGGAACATAATAAAAATCTAACTGTCCCAGCCAGGACTCGAACCTGGATCTCCTGCTATCCGGGCCGGTGCGTTTTCCATTTACGCTACCGAGACAAGTCTGATAAGTTATTAAATATTCGTATATATTCGTCTGCCTCGGAGGTTAGACTATCGACACGAGTGTGGGGAATTTAATTACTTATCAGACTTGTCTCGGTAGCGTAAATGGAAAACTCAACGGCCCGGATAGCTGGAGATCCAGGTCCGAGTTCTGGCTGGGAGAGTTAGATTTTTTATTCTGTTCCCTTGCACTAAAAATTGTAAAAAATTTACGTGGGATTAACTACCACTAACAAATAATATTTATAAAACTAATTTAGTAAGGTATTTCTCAACATTAAGACAGAATTTGGTCTTACATAAATATTAAAATAAATCTAAAACTTGTGTGTGTTAGGGAAATTTAAAGTATTTTTAAAATCCTTTAATTAAAAGTAGCTATTTAAACTAAACAGATTTCGAATGTTTCATTAAAAATGGACAAAAATAAGAGGAAATGTGACTTTTCTGATCTAACATGTGAAAGAGAGCAATGAATGTGAAATGTAAAATCACTAAGAATGGCTCAGGGTTTTTCGGGAGGGAATAAGTGGGGTATGTGATTAACCTTCGTACTTGCATTCTTAAATATCTGCCTTATTAAGCGTTATTCATAAAATTTGTGTAGAATATAAGTTAGGAAATTAAGTTTTACCCCTATCAAGATCAATACATTCTTTCTTAACACCAATTATAAATAAGATATTAAGTTTGTTTTTCTACTTATGAGAGTAACGGAATTTTTTTTTTATATAACCTTTAATTACATATTACATTCTGTTAAAAATAAATAAAAACATTTTGTAATTTGATAACAATGAATAATAGAGAAAAAAAAATGACATTAATGAAAGTCACATGAGGAGAAGAGGTGACCAGTGACACCACTCTCTCTCTCTCTCTCTCTCTCTCTCTCAAAAAAAAAAAAATAAAAAAAAGAAGCTCTATGAAGACTGGGAAGACTTTAAAGTGATATGTATCGGGGTGGAGGTTATTCATTCAACATGGGATGGGAAACGGTCTTTTTTCTCCTTTTACAACCCAAGGGACTGCAATCTCCACTCATCAGCTGGAGTACAAGAACGTTTGGCTCGCTCTGGAGAAGGATCACTATATGAAGAGTATGGTAACCTAAAGTTGAAGAGATCGGTCAAACTTGATATGAGAATGATATCTATTTACAGTCCTTAAGNCCATACATGAGGTTACGTTGCCTCCTAGATGTTTTATAATACAAAAAGTTTTATACTAAAATAATGTATAATATACATAATATATATATATATATATATATATATAGACCATATATAATATATATTTACATATATAATATACATAGACCACTGTGCCAGACTATCAAATGCTTGGGAAACATCCAAAAAAGCTCCTGGGCAGTACTCTTTGTGCTCGAGGGAAGAGGAAATGTAGTCCACGACGCGAAATATTTGCTGGTCAGTAGAATGCTTACTTCTGAGGCCGAACTGATGATTTGGGAGGATATTGAAGGGTTCAATGGAATGCGTCATTCGTTTAAACAGTATTTTTTCGAAAACCTTTGAAAGGAAGGAAACTTATAGGAAGATAGGATGAGGGGTTATGTCGTGATTTACCGGGTTTGGGAAATAGTATTGTATCAGAATATTTCCAGAGGATAGGGAAGTGGGTAGTTCTGAATATGCAATTATAAATATATATCAAGAATACAATTGCCTTCTTGCGTTGTATTTAACCGATGATTAAATTATATTATTCATATTTTTGTACCAAACGCGTAAGCGAAGGAGTCATCTACTTAGCCTCGGACATCGCGACTGTCTCGAGTGGCTAAGCCATAGGCAATGGTGTGTCCAGATATCCCTCAGTCTCCATGGCACTGGAAAGGTATAAATGTTTCCTGTTGTTACGATATATATCTAAATGATATTAAAAGCAAACAGAGGTGTACTAGAGAAAGGAATATGCATACTTTTTCTTTTTCGTCAGCTGTGGTTCGGACATAGAGTTTAAATTTAATATTAAAATGATAATAGTAAGTTAGGATGTTAATTAAAGAAATTAAAAAGTTCAATGAAATTAAAGCAAGAAGAGGTGCTTTAGAGGAAGCAATGTCTATAAATGCATATACCATATTTAAAACTTTTTCTTTTCAGAATTGGCAAAAATGGCAAAGTTCAGTAGCGGATATTCTAAATTAAAAAAAAAAAAAATTATTTGTAAAATGTAATTTATGAAAGTCTTAAAACTATATTTTTAATGAAATTAAATCAACCCCCAATTCTATGGATTGCTTCAAAACTTTCTTTTTAAACGTCTTCTTATGACTTGTAGCTGTCTATCAACCTCGAAGCTTATAGACCCTATGTGCGTGCGGATTTCAACTGTGTATATAATGTAAGTGTGTTGAACCACACGAATATCCTCGTACCCTTAAGAAACATGGTATTAGCCCTAAGACTCTCATCCCCCAAGAAGTTAGTGATAACCGCTCCCTGGTTAAATGAAGCATCTGTACGCTGTATTTATCTCTATTCGTGTACCTGTTAATTGAATATTACCTACTGATTTTGAAGCTTTTTTTATTTACCTACATACCACCTAGGCTTTCGGGCCCTCCTGTCATCCTCACATTGTAAATATAAAGCTGGATCACACTCATGCTCAGCCATGCTCAAAAGACTTGAGAGTCAATTACTCGCGGGTTCAGAGGCCACTCAAGTTATCAGGAACGCCCGCCTAAGTTTGGCAGACGGAGCTAATGGGATCCCGGCCGAATCCGATGACCGGGATCGCCTAACACCAAGTCAAAGAAAGGTCTCAAGCTTCTTATGTTACTGTCTAAACACAGGCACGCACGGACACAAATCATGGATTGCATTCCATAAATAATTCACTTAAGCTTTGCACATACACGCTTTAATGATGGATTTATGTGTTTTATTCTACCTATGTATGTAGCTCTAATTAGCTTCCCCAATTATTACACTTGTTTCTTGGGTCAATAATTACTTCCTTTTCAATAGGACACTAGTCCCACTAATGTATGAGTCTTGCATCAAGAGAATATTATCATAAATCAGTTTCTCTGCTACAAATTTGTCAGATATTCTTTTTAGAGGGAGAGGATACGATACGGTGATTTGGGAAACGAAGAGCTATTTCTGCCCACTTGGAATTTGATGTGAAGGACTCCAATCTTGTTATGGCTTTAATAAAATACGGTGTTGCCAATGCCTAGAAAGAAAGGCTTATTGAGCATCGGATGATTGATTGATTCGGAATGAATTTTTCTTTGAGAAAAATTTGGGTTGGTTGCTCAAGTTGGGGGCCAGGTCTCGCCAATGGCAATTCACTTCCAAAGATTTGGACAATTATTGAGACAAGCTGTCTTAGGCTGGACATGAAAGTGATCCATAGATTTTTTTCTACTGTGTCTCTAATGTGAGTATACCCTACCTATAACCATATACTCTACCTGTCTCTAATTGAGCATATCCATTCGTCACAGGTACAAATTTGAATTCTTTTTGTAAATCATTGTAAATATATGACCTTTGTAACAGCATGCCTTATGTATTTGTAATAATTTCATTGTTTAACGTAGTCAATTGATGTTTTCATTCATTTATCTAATAATTTATTTCTTTTTTCTTGAAATAATTCCAAAAACATTTTCACTTAGTATTCTTTTTTATATATTTAGTTTATCTTTTATCATTTACACTTTTATAATTTTCTCTGTTTGATTCTTGTAAGGGTTTTCGCTCTGAAACGGCTTAAATAATAAAAAAAAGTTTTCAAAATTAACCTTAGGAACCATTGTAATTATCTATTATTATGACCCACTACAATTTATTTAAATTAGAGAAAATATACTTAATGTATCACCAATGCACTTTAC
>KZ807081.1:664841-677808 GCA_000696205.2 Oncopeltus fasciatus
CCATACATGAGGTTACGTTGCCTCCTAGATGTTTTATAATACAAAAAGTTTTATACTAAAATAATGTATAATATACATAATATATATATATATATATATATATATAGACCATATATAATATATATTTACATATATAATATACATAGACCACTGTGCCAGACTATCAAATGCTTGGGAAACATCCAAAAAAGCTCCTGGGCAGTACTCTTTGTGCTCGAGGGAAGAGGAAATGTAGTCCACGACGCGAAATATTTGCTGGTCAGTAGAATGCTTACTTCTGAGGCCGAACTGATGATTTGGGAGGATATTGAAGGGTTCAATGGAATGCGTCATTCGTTTAAACAGTATTTTTTCGAAAACCTTTGAAAGGAAGGAAACTTATAGGAAGATAGGATGAGGGGTTATGTCGTGATTTACCGGGTTTGGGAAATAGTATTGTATCAGAATATTTCCAGAGGATAGGGAAGTGGGTAGTTCTGAATATGCAATTATAAATATATATCAAGAATACAATTGCCTTCTTGCGTTGTATTTAACCGATGATTAAATTATATTATTCATATTTTTGTACCAAACGCGTAAGCGAAGGAGTCATCTACTTAGCCTCGGACATCGCGACTGTCTCGAGTGGCTAAGCCATAGGCAATGGTGTGTCCAGATATCCCTCAGTCTCCATGGCACTGGAAAGGTATAAATGTTTCCTGTTGTTACGATATATATCTAAATGATATTAAAAGCAAACAGAGGTGTACTAGAGAAAGGAATATGCATACTTTTTCTTTTTCGTCAGCTGTGGTTCGGACATAGAGTTTAAATTTAATATTAAAATGATAATAGTAAGTTAGGATGTTAATTAAAGAAATTAAAAAGTTCAATGAAATTAAAGCAAGAAGAGGTGCTTTAGAGGAAGCAATGTCTATAAATGCATATACCATATTTAAAACTTTTTCTTTTCAGAATTGGCAAAAATGGCAAAGTTCAGTAGCGGATATTCTAAATTAAAAAAAAAAAAAATCTTCACACTTTCGATTTTGACACTTATTTATACTTTCTATTCTAATTAGATCGCCCTAGGAGCAGGTATTTATTTCATTCTTTGCAATGAAAAACGTTTTATGTAGTATTAGCGCATTATGTAGTAGTTTAGTAAACTGCCCTTGGGTGAAAGGAGGGTAGCTGGTTTAACCACCTAGTTATATTCCTAAATATCTTCCCTCGCATACTCTCAAAAATTTTACTTAGCGTAAAACTACATTGCTCTTAAAGTTTTTCGATGGCACTGATTATATCGAAGATATTACTTGATCTTCAAAACTCCCTCTTCCTCCATTGATCGTTTTAAGTTATTAACGAAATACTCTAGCGTTTTGAAAATACAAATTTTGAAGGTTTTTATCTTAGTTTCAAAAACTGAGCCTTCATTTCAATTTTTCTTCTTTTTAGCTCTCCTGGTGTTGAAAAGATAAATAATTTAAGATATTTTTCGAAAGTCGTATCATTTTACCATCGTGAATAGTTTGTCCTTTTATGGGAAAACCTGCTAACAGAGAAAGTCATACGCGTATTAGCTGGATAAAACGAGCAGATTTCCAATGCTTCAATAAAGATGGGCATACAAGCCGAAGTATACTATGATTTTAAGAGGTGTGATAACTAAGGGTGGAATATTCGGGACTGAATCTGCTACTACTGAAGCGCTCTACCTTAATAGTTTAAATCTTAAATATTTACCTCAATAAGTGTTTTTCGTAAAACTCTTACGCCCCATGAATGCCAGAAAATAATATTTTCCACCTATCATGTTCAATAAACTAATTCATAACTCCAATTACAACGAAGATTTCACGTTTGTAAGTTTTGGTCTTTCTCCTCATCAATTTCATCAAAAAATGAATTATTCAACCGTTTGGAATAGGAAGCAAATGCCTAATTCAGTTTCTATATTTAAGAAAAAGAGGCCCACCCAATTCTTAAATTTACAATCTTAAATATCTTCCTTAATATGAGTTTTTCGTAAAAATGTAATATAATATTATTATTAAACTTTTATTTATTTATTACATTCTGTTAAATAAAAATATTTTGTAATTTGATTACAGTGAAAAGAAAAAAATTGCATTCAATGACAATCACATGAGAAGAGAAGGTGACCTATGACACCACTCTCAAATTATTTACAGGCTATGTCCCCAGGAGGTCACGGTGCCATCTTCGTTTAAGTCGACGGGGAGAGTTGTAGTGGTTGGAGTTAGAAGACATAGTCTGTACTAGTGGATTAGGATGGTATGGCAGTTTACTGTGGAATAGGGTGAAGCGGGAATCGGGGAAGCAGTTTTAGAATCGGGATGGGAGGATAGGATAGCTTTGTCGCCCGCAAATCATATTCGGGTGGTTTGCGCTTAGGCAGATGAGAAAAGTAATATAGTATAAATGTTAGGTAATTAGATTTAGAGCAAATTACTTTCTATACATTTTTATATAAGGCTAATTATAACTCAGACATTACGATTTTATTCTTGGTCGATTTCAGCCATTAATGAACTCATCAGAAGCTTGAAAACGGAGTTTAGTCACGTAATTTTAAAATTTCTAACTCTAAAGACCACAGTGTGAGTGCGTGTGTGTGTGCAGATATATATAAATTATTTTGGAATAATGATTTTAGTTGTGGTATTTAATCCCACGTTAAATTTTATCCAACAAATGCAAGGGAGCCAGGAAAAAAAATCTTACTACCTCAGCCGGGTAGTCTTAACAAATAGCCGACAATGTTAGCTCCTTCGAGTATAAGACGATATTCGTCTTACTTGGGGGTTTAGACTCAAAGTAAAGTGCGGGTGCGTGGGGAGGTTATCTAGTTCGGCGGTGCAGTGGTCAGCATAACTGTAAGGAAAGTAGGTGACCCGGGTTCGTGTCCCGGCTGAGGTAGTAAGATTTTTTTTCTGCGTCCCTTGCATTTCTTGTGTAAATCATTTTGATTTAGCAGGATCGGTGATGATCTTTAACAAAGTTTCTTTATTCCCTTAAGGCGAATCTGCTAAAAATGAGAAATATCTGAGCTTTCGATGTACGACTGTGATACTGGGGGAGTGTTAGACACTCCCCATCCCTAATAGGCCCTCCTTCTCCTAATAGTGGATTGTCTGAGCCCACTTGAGAGTGGTGTCGTTAGCTCCACCATGGGTTAGGATCCGAGCGGCGGAAGTGAGTGCCCTGGATCCCAGGGTTCTGTGGGGCGTGGGAGCGCTTCCTCATTGGCGACTGGAGGCGCCTCTCCGGCCTACACCTTCCTTCCAGGCCGTCCTGAACAGGTCTAATCGGAGTAGTCTCGCCGCCAGAGCTCCTCTCAACTGAGACAACAGACCACTCTCCCCCGGACAATACACTACCCTCGCTACTCAGCTTCTGGAAGCCCCCACTTACTCTAGTATGTCTGCCCCTGTTTTAAATGTCATTAAATTTAAAAAAAATTAATTATACTGAATTTACTTTTAAATGACGTAAAATAAATAACTTATTTCAATCAAACTCAGTGAAGTTAATCTTTAAGAAGAAGAAAATAAACTTTTTTAGGCATTAATGACCCTAGTGGTTGGAATATCATTAAAAAAAAAAAATCGTATTGAAATGAATATGTGCAAATATTCTTTCTAAATAAATATTTTATTTGGTTGTGGTATTTCATCCCACGTAAATTTTAAACAATTAATGAANTTTTTTAGTGCAAGGGAACAGAATAAAAAATCTAACTGTCTCAGCCAGGACTCGAACCTGGATCTTCTGCTATCCGGGCCGGCGTGCTAATCGTCTCGGTGGTGCAATCGGATATCCAGGTTCGAGTCCTGGCTGAGACAGTTAGATTTTTTATTCGATTCCCTTGCATTTAGGGTTTGAAAATAAACTTTATTCTGGGACTAACAGAGTCCCCTTGAATAAAATTAAATGCCTTTTACAAAAGACCATTTCGGGCTCAAAAAATATACATTAATGTAAATAAACAAAACAAATAAAAAGTATAAAAAGAAGTGATGAAAATTAAATAAAAACTTGAAATAACATTTCCTCGAGGCTGACATTGTAAGTTATTAATTTATAACTATATGATCGGTGAAAGAAAAATAAAAAATAAAACAAGTTTATCTTTATGTCATAGCGCATACATTCCTTATCACAATATTGAATACCACTGGCGCTACCTAACCAAATCCCTTGCTACAACTTATCCAAACGCTGATCGTCTACTTTGCTGATTCATTTGTCTTTTGTTTCTGATAATGTTCTCTTATCGGTTGTTAAAAGTGATTGCGTCTCAGCTTTTGCTAGAATGTACAGGATTCCTCTGATTGAAGTGGTCTGTTGAGGACTGGTTAGTGTAAAACGATCGGAGTCTGCATGAAGGAACATAAATGCAGACGCCAATTGTGGTGTCCAACAAGACAGGATATTAATTCGGGAACTCGATGCTCAGCAGTGTTTATAATATTCGTTAGAGGTACAATAAACATGCCGCAAGGGAAGAGCTATACTTTGATGGGGCCATTCATATTTCTGCAGCAGTGCTAATTGGAATCTCCATTGTTTCGTGCCAATCGGCGCAAAGCTGTTAAAAATTCAACTGAAGAAGAAATTGAAATCTAGGACATTACTAAAAAATAAATAAATAAATAAATAAAATAAATAAATAATTCCTCAAATATTTATTTTAACGTTGGACTTTTTCGCGCAAAATTGGAAAGGAGAGCTAAGTAGATTTGCATACCAATGGATGCCGAAATATCCCTTGAGAGCCTGTCGATATAAGTATCAATTTATTCTAAACAACAATAGTAAACAACTTATACTTATCAACGAATATCAACAAATACTTGAGAACTTAATCAAAGATACTAACGACCAGTATCGGTCGGATAGTAGGTCGGGTAGGTCGTACCAGTAAAAGGAAAATATAGTTGTGATATGTTACATCTACCTTCTGCCACTTATACATAATAGTAAAAGATCTTCACCTAGGCTTCCACGGTCTACAGAAATATCCATAAGTACTTCTTCGGGCTCAGCCACATAGAAAAGTTATTTTTTGTCGAGCTTACGCACATACTATGATGGCTTCTTCAGGCTGAATGGAGAATTATTGAAGTATTTATGAACATAATAGTTCCAGTTCTTTTGTTAGGCAAAATCTATCGATGTAGAGCTGTGGTTTTTTTTTAAGTATTAAAGACTTTTAGTAACTTTACACACTTTCTACTTACTCACCAATTTCTTTCAACATTATTAATACTTCTTTATTTTAAATATCTAACTCCAATTTCATATTTTTTTGTCTTATTTTTATCCTCTTCCTTATCATTTTAAAATGTCGCTTCAAAAGATAGTTGGTTAATTAATTTCTACTCATGAACTGTTAACTCTTTTGACATAAATACGAAATTGATAAAATAGGCAGTTAGTTGTGTATTATTGAAATTTAAAAAAATGTATTTTTATTTTTTAAGAAAGAATAAAGAAAACTGACTTTGTAGTTATTTACTTCGATAAATAGTTTTTATCGATAGTTAGACAGATTTTTATCTGTGAAAAAATTTAGGTACAAATTTTATTTTTATTCCCGAGTGTAATTTATTCTTCTCTGTGGAACCTGTCCACTAGGGAGCGTGTCCCCCGGGTGTCGGATGGGGGAACCCTCCTTTGGATATCACACCCCATGGAGGGGTGGGCTCTTGGAGCCCCGTGGACTAACAGGTACCCAGCGGTGGGGGGGGGGGGGGAGTTTTAGGCCGGCCACCCTTTCCCCTAAGGGGATCTAAATATTCGGGGGGACCAGTTGTCCCGAGGATCTCCTGCTAGGCTAATCACTCGCAGGGGAGTATACCTGATTCATAGCACTACAGCGGGTATGGTCGTCGGACTAGAGAAACGACCCGGCATGGGTAAGGGCATTCGACTAGGAACCTGGAACATAAGATCACAAGATCTACGCAGGACCAGGTTTCTAGCGGAGAACAGAAATAAGTGACAATTCCCCCTGCGTTGAGAGGCACACAAGGGAACAGCGAAAGAAGAAGTAATGTATTCTTATAATTTTTTATAGATAGCTCATAAAAATTACGGATTTGCAGGAGAACAGGAAATACTAAAACTGTTATTCATCTTATGACGTCTATATAACGAAGCCCAGTCTTTTGACTGCTTTTATTTTATTTTATTTTTCTCTCCACTAATTATCTAATCTCTCTGCCCATAGAATGTCCCAGCAAAAATTAGACGTAGTTTACGCCTTAACAAAAATCAGTTAACTAAATTTAAAAAAACAACAATGTTTGGACCAGTTGAATTAAACTACATATCTGCACCCTGATTGACTATGAGAACGTAACCTAGGCTCAGCAGGTTGTGCTGAAACGCACGCCGTGTTAAAAAAAAAAAAAAAAAATTTAAAAAAAAATTCCACTTTATAAATTAGTCACATGAATGGCAAAATGTGAACGCACCTTAAAACGCTAAAACGCATAAAATGATTCAAAAAGAGTATAAATAAAGTTTGTTTTATTTTTAAAAGTATTTATTATGTAATAAATGTAATATAATAAATAATAATTAATCATTANGTCTATATGAATAATAAAATTCATTATATTTTCCTAAAATTTGAAAACCCGTAAGACATTTATGCGAAATAAACAGCTTGCTACATTCAAAATTGATTTCTGTCCCTAGTGGTTTTTTTTTCACTCTATGCAACCATGATTCATGGGGGAGGGTCATTCTATAGGTACCACCCTACTCACCCATGACACTGGAATAGCTTTTACAAGACCATTTTAGAATATTTTTCATAATAAAAATCTAGAAAACAATTGGTGTCTCAATTCATGCGAGTCAACCAAGTCTCCCTATAAGGGTCAAGTATGAATTGAATTATTTTGTCTCTGGTTTCGAAAATATCGAAAATAACTATCTCATCATCTGCATTAAGTATAGAAATATTTCAGCTCTAATAAAATAATAATAAATACAGACTTACTAGTACAAGTAGATAAATCCCTAATTATTTAATAATTTAATGTAACAAGCCAGTTACATTAACTTTTAAAGTAAAAATTTTGTATACTAATAAATAGAAGCAAAACAAAAATAAAATAAATTTCTATAATTAAGAATATGACAGAAATAATACTCTATTGAATGGTTAAAATACAAATTTAATTACTGAAAATCAGCTTGGCTATAGAAAGAAACAAAGCACTATTAATACCATTTGCTGACTTATCAAATATTCGTATTGATAAGCTATGTAATTGTGGCAAAAAGGAGATGCATCGCAATTAATACAATATTATTTAAAAATTTGATGACAGTTTATAACAGTTAGCAATGAGACTATAAACGAATTCACAGACATACAACTAAATAAAGGGGTACTTCAGGGATCAATCTATTGTTTCTATTTTATATAAATGACGTTTTACCATTTTTACACTTCAACAAAGTCAAGAAGACTTCAAACAAACATGAAGTTTGTGGACGACCTGACTGTCTCTTTTATTTAAAAAGCAAATGAAGAGTTAACTATTAATATTAATAACACAATTAGATATTTTAGTAAGTGGATGTTACACAACAAACTGTTATTAAATACGTCTAAAACACATTGTATGAGTTTTAAAATGAAAAGTGATGAGCTTAGATATTAGAAGAAATGTAAAACTCGAAGATGTCAAAACTACTAAATTCTTAGGATGCATTTTGAATAACAATTTTAATTGGAAAATATATTTATGAGATTAATAAAAACTTAAAAGAATCTTGGGAAGTTTATACCATGGGATTTTTGTGTCTCAGTTATACGGATTACCCTTTGGGATAACGTTAATGAATCTTCAGAGATTTTTAAAATACAAAAAGCGGGTTAATAAAGTTATGTATTTAATGTATGCCAGATCGCCATGAGAAGGTGGTTTTAAATTAATTAATGCTTTTAATGTTAACAATATAAGTTGTATTTATGTATTTTTGATAAGAGTATGATGTTCATGTTGGATATTATGATAAGCTGTATTATGTTATACAAGTTTGAGATGTGTGTTTTATTTATTATGATAAGCTACGTTATATAAGTCTAATTATATTATAATTTCTGGAAATAATTATTGTATTTTATTCAATATGAAGAGCGTCCTACGTATAGAAACCTATCGTCGCATGTCACAAGTAGATCGTGTTCTTTGGGCTCCGTGTTAAGTTGTGGGTACGCACAAATTACCCTGGAATGGCAATTATTTACGCCGGTGGGACAAATCTGTGCTGTGTGAATGTGGCTTTACATCTAAAGGGAAAAATATTGACCATAACTAATATTTGCTGTGATTAAAATTATTGATTGTTTTCACTGATTCAACCGTAAATAATTAACAAAGCAATGATGTAATGTCTATAAGTTTCGACTGACTTTAACCGGCAGTGTTCTTCCGTTTTATTTATTTATTTTTTAAAAATCTTTTGTTGACAGCAGCTAGTCTTTAGTATGACTTAATGCAACTGTGCAATGAATGCGAATTGAAATGGCAATAACTCATATTATAATTTAATAATATAATAATATAANATATTTAGATTAGTTTCTTAGTAGAACTGAAATGTCTGTCATCAATAAATGTTTGCCGATCTTCTATAAAGGTAGATTTTATTAAATTATTCGGATAGTATGTTTGTAGTGATTGTCACAAATAGTTTTTTAATGCTTGAAATTAGATTTTGTAGTCCATAATTTTTTATTGAACTTCTGATGAGTTTCGTATGTAGCAGAAGTACTTTTGTGTTATTCAGTTTATAGACACTTTTCTCCGACTTGTTTTTGTATATTTATTTATTATATTATCAGAGCCTCCAGCTTTTCCACCTTTTTTGTTAGCGATTTCTTGGGTTTTCTTTATTGGTCAATTAATTTTTTTTTTATTTTAAACTTTTGTTAATTTCAGTTTTATATGATAATGCATATAGTAATAAAATTATTTAAAGATTTTCTAGCGATTAATGTGCTGTGCGCCTGGAAAAAATTCTTGTTAAATTAATTTACCGAACTTTATTATGGTGCGTAAATATTATGAATCCATTTAGAAATATATCCTTTAGCTCTAATGAAGGTATTAGTCATAATTAGAACGCTTTTGATCAAGGTGAAGCCACTATACTAGTGATGATAGATCTAATTAGAACTTAGATTTTGTATAACATGACATTTCTCGCAATATAAGCTTCATTAAATCTATCGCTTCAACTAAGATAGGCTTTTTAATCGTACCTTACTAGAAGAAAAAAAAAGGATTAAATTAAAAAATAAACAACTTTAAAATCTTTTCAGTGCGTCGCTCCAGAATTCGGGTGAGTGATATGGTCACTACCGGTTGGCTACCTCAGTCTACGCCTAAGAATTTATCTTTTCCCACTGCTCGCAAGGTTCCAACTCATGGAGGAAATTCTATTGTTACCACCCTATTCTGTATACCTGTAAACGTCCCTTACCTTGTTATCTGTTGATAAATTTCTTTTATTATAAATACCCGAGGTGTTTGGATTAGCACGGAAGTATTTAGGAAGTTAAATAAACAAATTTCAAATATGAAGGAAAATTTTGGTTATAGTGAGGAGGAGTGCCCTGAATCAATCAGGTATGGATGCTTCAAACTCCTGTATAATTGTAATAATGATTTCAACTGATTTTCTGATTATCAGCCAATTATATCTATAAATTTAATTTATGTTGCCACCATTAGCATCCGTATGTTTTTTTTTTTTTTTTTTTTTTTTCATAAGAAGTTCCTTATTTGTTTGGTGTCATGAAGAAAAAATAAATAAAGACATAACTAAACCGATAACGCGAAAATTTACTATCTACACACCGCCTAAGATAAAATTCAAATATGAGCCAATAATCGTTGAAAAGCGATTAACAAGATAACACAACAAAATCATTTTGGATGAATCCAAGTCCATTTTGATTGTATAAAACTATAAACTAAACGTAAATAGAAAAGTTTCGGATGTGCGTTAAGGAATTTGTGGCTGTTTCTTCCAAACTTATTGAAGAGTTCCGGCCATTTCTGTATGGAATAGCCCCGACTGTCTGTATCCTCGAGGATTGGCTTCACGCTGCAGATCTCTGTCTCGCGATACAGACTCCTTGTTCTTCCTTTCTGCGGTTTGCTGTCTATGAAATAGTCCGGACTGTCTGTATCCTCGAGGATTGGCTTCACGCTACAGATCTCTGTCTCGCGATACAGATTCCTTGCTCTCCCTTTCTGCGGTTTGCTGTCTATGGAATAGCCCCGACTGTCTGTATCCTCGAGGATTGGCTTCACGCTACAGATCTCTGTCTCGCGATACAGACTCCTTGCTCTCCATTTCTGCGGTTTGCTGTCTATGGAATAGCCCCGACTGTCTGTATCCTCGAGGATTGGCTTCACGCTACAGATCTCTGTCTCGCGATACAGACTCCTTGCTCTCCATTTCTGCGGTTTGCTGTCTATGAAATAGTCCGAACTGTCTGTATCCTCGAGGATTGGCATCACGCTACAGATCTCTGTCTCGCGATACAGACTCCTTGCTCTCCCTTTCTGCGGTTTGCTGTCTATGAAATAGTCCGGACTGTCTGTATCCTCGAGGATTGGCATCACGCTACAGATCTCTGGCGATACATACTCCTTGCTCTCCCTTTCTGCGGTTTGCTGTCTATGAAATAGTCCGGACTGTCTGTATCCTCGAGGATTGGCATCACGCTACAGATCTCTGGCGATACAGACCCTTGCTCTCCCTTTCTGAGGTTTGCTGTCTATGAAATAGTCCGGACTGTCTGTATCCTCGAGGATTGGCATCACGCTACAGATCTCTGGCNTCAGAATATCTCTACTTTTTTTTTTATTTTTTTTTTTTAACTTTAAAAAGTCACTTTATAACGTTTTATGTTCTATAAATTTTTTTTAAAAATACACATTAAGTGATGTATGTAAATGCATCTGGAACAATTGAGTCGGCCATTAATACCATATAGATAGATAAGATAGATAAATGTTATTATTTGAATTCCTTACATATATAAAGACATGAATAATAAATAAAATGACTTTTATAAGCCGTTAGCCCGAGTTTGCCGTGACAACAGGTTTAATACAGACAAGTATTATTTTAATTTTTTATATTTTCTTTTTAAACTAAAAAAACCTATAACTAAAACAATAATCACTTATATAATAACGTTAATATCTTATATTAATTAATTCATAAATTAATAGTTTAAAACATAACAGTGTATAGATGATTATTTACACTTAGATACACATCCATTTATACATGACCCTCCATGTGTGGCACACACTCCTATATATTTACGTACACTCCCGATAGACATACCCTCACGTCTATAACATACCCATCTGCATAACATATACACAAATAAATGCCGTATTTCATGTTTATTACTTTCTATTTGGCCCTTGCTGTTTGCGGACATAAATACGTTTTACCACAGTCTAACTCATATGCAGACATAATTCCTCCCAGTTGCACATAAAATACATAAAAATGTGTGACAAGCAGAAGATCTTCAGGGAAGGCACGTCATCTTATTGGGAACCAATTGCATATATCGATTTATCTTGTAAGCTGGTCCAATTCAGTTGCCTTTGCTCGAGTGTTATATTGAGAATTAGAAAAGTTCTAGGCAGAAATCACTTCCTTATTCTTCTTCTTGCATTTTTAATGTAATTGGTCTGCACAATTCCCGGCGCTTTTTCGCAGTGAAAGAACTGATACGTTACATATTTAGATTAGTTTCTTAGTAGAACTGAAATGTCTGTCATCAATAAATGTTTGCCGATCTTCTATAAAGGTAGATTTTATTAAATTATTCGGATAGTATGTTTGTAGTGATTGTCACAAATAGTTTTTTAATGCTTGAAATTAGATTTTGTAGTCCATAATTTTTTATTGAACTTCTGATGAGTTTCGTATGTAGCAGAAGTACTTTTGTGTTATTCAGTTTATAGACACTTTTCTCCGACTTGTTTTTGTATATTTATTTATTATATTATCAGAGCCTCCAGCTTTTCCACCTTTTTTGTTAGCGATTTCTTGGGTTTTCTTTATTGGTCAATTAATTTTTTTTTTATTTTAAACTTTTGTTAATTTCAGTTTTATATGATAATGCATTTTTTGTATAACATTCTGATTATGAACTTCAACATTATTCTAGTTCATCATTAATAGATTTATTTAAATAACAAAATCCAAATTATTACAATTTAGGTATTCATTGTTTTAGATTCTACAATGCTAAAAAATCTTGTCTCTCTATTCTAGTCTATTATACTTCTATCTGTTATTTATTTTTATTTATTTATTTATTTTTCCATTATCAACACTTTTTATCCTTGTAGGGATAAGAAAAGTTGACTAACTAAAAAGTTAGTTATACACTTCCTGTCAAGTTATAATTTCTTGTTGTATCACATGTTTTAAAAAAATGTAATTTGAATGTATTAAAAATAATAAAAATATCAGTTATTATAACATTGTATAATTATTATTTAACCTCTAAATTTAGCTTTATTGTTTGACCTAATTGTTAATTTTATCTTTCATTCATGAATATTGTGTGTGTTTTGTATATCTGCATAAAGATTTATCATTTCATTTTCCATTTAGTGTATTATAAGGTTCAGAAGTTTCAGTGCCACGGGTAAATAAGTGTTAATTTTTCAGAAGAAGGAGAAACAAGTGCATCTGAAACCACCTCAGAAGCTGTTGATTCAGATCTTGGCTATAGTTTTGGGGTAACTGATTCCACTCCATATCAGTGTCAGTTTTGTGACAAAGCATTTCCTCGATTGGGTTATTTAAAGAAGCATGAGCAGGTGATCCTAATTTTTTTTTTTTTTTTTTTTTTTTTTTTTTTTTTTTTTTTTTTTTTTTT
>KZ807081.1:723587-733725 GCA_000696205.2 Oncopeltus fasciatus
AAATAAATTAATAAATAAAAAACTACCTCAGCCGGGGCTGAAAACTCTACTTCCCCGGCTGAGGTAGAGTTTTTTTTTCTAGTTGCTTGTACGATTCAAATTAATAATTGGAGGATTTTTATGACCATTTAAAGGACTGAAACTCTAGATATCTCATCCTTGACTATCACTTACATAGGTGATCCGAAACTAGAAGTTATCTTTTATAGGGATTGACCTATTAGCTTCATAAGTACTATATTGAAGGCCGAGGTATGCAATCAAATTTAAATTGTGGGTAGCACAGGGAAACAGATATGCTCAATTTACGGTCAATTTATAATAAGGGCATCAGAGAAGATAGCTTCCATTTATTTTCTCTCTGCTCCTTATGAGAGTAAAAAAAAAAAAAAAAAGTATATACTGCACATGTGGCGAAATTCTCAAATAAAGCAATCACTAAAGGAATTTATTAGCAACAGAATTTGATTATTAAATAAGGTGATAAAGTTTTATAGACAATAAATAAATAAAATTATATAAATTTTTCGAAAGTTGACTGGGGCTTTAATTTATTTCCTTATGTAAATAAATATGTAAGTATATGCCTATTCCAGTTATATACTCTAGTTTGGCTTTATGAAATGTGTTATTTCTAGAAATGAAGTAGACCTGTACGATTGATACTACATATTCCTGTAAGGCATTTGATTTTCAAGGTTCAGTTAGTTTCATACTAATGGTCTGAAAAATGAAGCAAAGACTTGTCAAATTGCCATGGACTTTTAGATTTGGTTGATAACTTGTAGATAGCCTCCCCTCTTATTCCAAGAGGTTACCCAATGGAGATAAAATAGATTAAAAATAAAATAAATGAAATTAAAAAAAACTTCTCAGCGAAGCTACATAAACAAATATTTATGTCATTAATTAGTAAAAATATTAGACAGAAAATGTGCATTAGAATAAAATATAATAATTTCTTTGGACTTAAAAACTATGAATTTTAAATTGCATGTTTTCTTGAAGTATTTGATTCTTTATATACTGATATGTATATATTCAATATTATTAGTTTTAAAGAAGAAATTCAATGTACCGTTTTACTTGTGACTGATATTCACTTATCCAATTTTGAAACAAAAAGTACTTCTTTAATATATTTTCTAATTACTAAATTATCTGTAATATATAATAACCTTAAAAATACAAGTAAACTATCCTTCAAAATTCCGAAACAAAGAAAGACTAAATTATTTGGAATTCCTAGGGAGCTATGAATGTTTTTTTTTATTTAGTGGTAAAGGAATATTGTTAAATTTAACAATTTCAAGGAAATCTTTTTTTCGCAGTTGGAAATTAACTTAAACGCATTTTGCTTCATAGATTTTTATTCTCCATTTGCCACACCATTGTTTGATTTTTCGAGGTGAACTTGAAGGTTTTTAGAAGTAGATTTAAGATTGGGATGGGAGGATAGGATAGCTTTGTCGTCCGCAAATAGAGCTAAGAGGGTACTTGGATGTGTAAGGATGTCAGCAGTGTACAGGATGAATAGGATAGGTCTAAGCACAATACCTTGAGGAACTCCCGCTTCCACTTGGTAGAAATCGGAGTAATCTAATCTTTGCCGAACCATAAAGAAACTGGAAATAAAGAAAATGGAAGGCATCATTCGTTTTAACAGATTTTTTTTCGAATACCTTAGAAAGTGAAGAAAGGAAACTTATAGGACGGTAGAATGAAGGATTGATTATATGGTGGTTTTCCAGGTTTGGGAAATAATATTATGTCGGAATATTTTCAGAGGAATGGGAAGTGTGTAGTTCGGAGTTTACAATTATAGATGTAGGTAAGGAATATAATTGCCTTCTTGGGGGGATTACGGAGAATTTGGCTAGTGATTAAATCATATCCGGGTGATTTGCGCTTAGGCAGATGTGAGATAATATACTTGACTTCGGAAGTCGTTACTGCCTTGAGTTGCAAAGACATAGGTAATGGCATGTCCAGAAACTCCTCAGTCTCCGCGGCATTGGACAGGTCTAAGGGATCTGAGTGAGAAGTAAATGTTTGCTTGAGGCGCAGAGCAAACATTTCGGCCTTGTCTTTGTCAGAAGAGGCCCAGGAACCATCTCCTCGGCGCAAGGGGGTAGAAGCTTCATGGCTCTTAAGGATTCTGCGGGTAGCANCAACAGCAAATAAATCTTTTTTGAATGGGTGGTAAATTTTCAATGTGGATTTCATGAGCATGTTTGATTACATTAATAATTGGCCAATCTATTTTTTGATTCGAACTAACCTAATTTTTCCGCAAGGTTTTTAAAAATTATTTGCATTTCCTACTTTTTTTCTATGTATTGACAATGATAAATTATATTTCTTTTATTAATTTAATATACAATGCTATTCTAAAATTCGATTATAGTGTTAAATAATATATAGTTTTTCCTAGTCTTTGATATATGATCTTATGTACCCCCTGTCGTTTAGTTTTTCCAAGTTGTTCACGTTTAAATTATGACGCTAGATAATTATTATTTGATTATGTTTCAAATGCACGATGCTACATTACTTATTTAAAAATTATATATATGTTGTGTAAAGAATTTCCATCTAAAAATCGTGATTGAAATGAAGCCTGATTTGAAATTAGTTAAGAGTAGGGTAAAAATTTCAAGAAAGTAAGAGTTTTTGTCTGGTGTTAATGATCGCATGGTAAAATTTGTACTGATTTTATTTGTTTACAGATTTTTAAAAATATCGATACCTGCAAGATATACTAAGCGGAGAGAAAAAATATCCGTTTATTGGCTGTTGGTCATGTTTACTTTGCCCCACACGTCTTTCAAAATGTATTATCATATTGTTTTGCATACAATACATATGAATTTTGACACATGTCAAAACTTCCTGTTTTGGGGCCTGATCTTTTGTGCTATTACTTACATTGATATAGATTGATGCGTATCAATCAGTTGCTTATCCAAATGTTTCCAGATTTTTATTTTATCGCAGGACTACTTATACTTTTGGATTCATTTTCCCCCGGAAAAAAAAAAAAAAAAAAAAAAGTATTTCAAAGCAAGTAATGAGGGGTAAACTACTTTTTTTTTTAAATTTTATAAATATTTGGGAACTAATAATAATATTTTTTTCAAGGTGTCATGACTTGAGAAGGGCTCATTCCAAAAGTAATTAATCGCGGAAATCCCGTTTTTAATTTCCTTAAAAAATGGCTAACCTGCATTAAATGAATTTATTTTTCATGCCCTCCACTAGAAATGAGGCAAAAATTGCTTGTTTATGAACTTCTTTTAGCAAATTTGAGTAAAATGTAGGTATTTCTCATAGTTTGTTCTCATAGCTTTGACAGTTATCTAAAAATATTTAAAAAAATAATTTCTTGGATCCTTGCTCTAACTAAACTTTGTGGAACTTATAAATACAATAGGAACTGAAAACGTTATGAGTACAGAAATCACAAAAAACCGGATTAATTAAGAAGGAGGTTTTACTTGCAAGTGCGATTAAAATAGTTTTTTTGTTTTGTTTTTTGTCTAGGGGTCACAATTTTTAGTTTAAAGCAAAGATGGTCAAAATACCAAAATTAATCAAAAGGTTTTAGAAGTTTGAAGACAAAATTGAACCATTAGCGATAATATTTCTCAAAACTTGGAACTTTCACCATAGAGGTCAGACAATTTTAGCCATAAATAAATATTGATTTTCGTAAAATTTCATGTGGCATCTATTTGCAAAATAAAAAAAAAAACCAAAAAAAAAACCTTTATTTGGAAAAAAGTGAAAATAAACATATACAATTTTAAAATGACGCTGTAGGAGCCCGAATTTGTGGGTATTTTCCCTTAAAATGGCATTTAAATGTAAAACGAAAATTTTTTTAAAATTAGTTAAATGCGAATGAGTTCACCCTGCAATTGAAGGATTTATTAACCACCAGCGACTATAATTTTCATTTAAACGCAATGTAACTCGACATCATCATGAAAATAATTATATGAACACAATTTATAAAATTTGTTGATTAGGGGAAGGGATTTTTCTAAAATCTCATATTTTATTATAAACATATTCTTTTATTGGACTGAGTTTTTCAACGCTGAATATTATACAGAATATATCTGAATATATATCAGAATATTAATTAAAACTTAATAACTACTTGGCCTGTTCCTTTTAAGCAAAATGATTACTAACAGTTCATCAATCAATTTTAAGTAAGAATTGCTTCTCAAGAAAGAAATTATTTTTAATACAGATACAAATTTGAATGATCTCAAATAATTGCTGTTAATTTGAAAATAATAATTTAAGTTAATTTTTTAAAATAGCTAATGAGAGAAGGATTTATTTGTTACTTTCATAAAATTAACTTATCGACTTATACTGATGGTTTATTTTTAATAGACATGAACTTTGAAAATTCTATAACTGATAAACCAGTATTTTTTTTTTTTTTTTTTTTTTTGAAGATTTGTTAGTTAGTTATTGAGTACACAGAAAACAAACATTTTAAAGAGGAGTAGTTGGCGGCAAGAGTGTGATAAGTTTAAAAATTAGCCGCCAGGTTGCGCTATCTTCCTAGCCTGGGCTGCTCCTAGTGTGGAAACGTGCCGATAGATGGTGCGCTCAGTTCTTTTCATTCGAGCCACAATGGCTCCTTCAGTTAAGCTCCTGCAATGTTATGTTCTCCTGGTACCTCACTCTTCCTAGGTCGAACTTCCCACTCGCTCTCCGCGTGCAAATTTGAGTGTCATTTGTCAAAGTAATAAAAGAAAAAAATGGCTCCTATATATACTTAATGCCTCTATAAAGTACTCTATAAAGTATGTTAATTATAGAACTAAATAAAAATTATCCTGGTAAGACAAGAACCACGGTTGACAGCAGACAGACGAGAGTGGGATTAGGATGCCATAAGTAAAAAGGAGCTCAAATTTCCCCTGCTTTCTATATTTATCTCTTCAAAGGAGAGTAAGTAAATAAATAATTAAAGTAATAATATTTGGATAAAAAAAAAAATCAGGTTTTCTTATAATAATAATAATATTTATTGCATTTATTAAATGCAATTTTAATATAAATTTTCAACAGCAAATAAATCTTTTTTGAATGGGTGGTAAATTTTCAATGTGGATTTCATGAGCATGTTTGATTACATTAATAATTGGCCAATCTATTTTTTGATTCGAACTAACCTAATTTTTCCGCAAGGTTTTTAAAAATTATTTGCATTTCCTACTTTTTTTCTATGTATTGACAATGATAAATTATATTTCTTTTATTAATTTAATATACAATGCTATTCTAAAATTCGATTATAGTGTTAAATAATATATAGTTTTTCCTAGTCTTTGATATATGATCTTATGTACCCCCTGTCGTTTAGTTTTTCCAAGTTGTTCACGTTTAAATTATGACGCTAGATAATTATTATTTGATTATGTTTCAAATGCACGATGCTACATTACTTATTTAAAAATTATATATATGTTGTGTAAAGAATTTCCATCTAAAAATCGTGATTGAAATGAAGCCTGATTTGAAATTAGTTAAGAGTAGGGTAAAAATTTCAAGAAAGTAAGAGTTTTTGTCTGGTGTTAATGATCGCATGGTAAAATTTGTACTGATTTTATTTGTTTACAGATTTTTAAAAATATCGATACCTGCAAGATATACTAAGCGGAGAGAAAAAATATCCGTTTATTGGCTGTTGGTCATGTTTACTTTGCCCCACACGTCTTTCAAAATGTATTATCATATTGTTTTGCATACAATACATATGAATTTTGACACATGTCAAAACTTCCTGTTTTGGGGCCTGATCTTTTGTGCTATTACTTACATTGATATAGATTGATGCGTATCAATCAGTTGCTTATCCAAATGTTTCCAGATTTTTATTTTATCGCAGGACTACTTATACTTTTGGATTCATTTTCCCCCGGAAAAAAAAAAAAAAAAAAAAAAGTATTTCAAAGCAAGTAATGAGGGGTAAACTACTTTTTTTTTTAAATTTTATAAATATTTGGGAACTAATAATAATATTTTTTTCAAGGTGTCATGACTTGAGAAGGGCTCATTCCAAAAGTAATTAATCGCGGAAATCCCGTTTTTAATTTCCTTAAAAAATGGCTAANTTTTTTTTTTTTTTTTTTTTTTTTTTTTTTTTTTTTTTTTTTTTTTTTTTTTTTAGAATATATTTTTGAATCCTTCTTCAGTATTCCTAATTCGGATTGAGTAATACATATCGATAGCGCTGAGATAAATAAATAAAAAACTTAGCCTTATCTTTATAAGGTTTTATTTAATCCATTCTGATTGATAAATTCAGTGAATCTCATCCTATCCAAGGATGATATCTTGATTAGTTATTTACGATAGAAACTTTACAGCTCCTGTTTATAATGCCCATCACTTTTTGAATGATATTTAATTGATTGATTCATTCAGCGGCTCCATAGTCCAGTCTGAGTTTAGGCCTCTTGGATCACCTTTCCGAATCCCAAGGTAGTACACTTCCGGCGTAGCCTGAGTCGACCTCGAAGTCTTCTGCCTCAAAGACTAGGTTTCTGGGAGTAGCATGCCTGCTTTCCATTCGAATGACATGGCTGGACCATTTCAGCTCCTCAAGTCGGATTCCAGCTCTCCAACCCTCTGCCCCGCCGAGACCCCACTTTAAGTGCAGACGTAGTAAGAGGCCTGCTTGCCGTGTCTGAGCATGGGACAGATCAGTGCTCTATAGAGCTGGGTCTTGTCCATCCATCACAACAGACTGACAACGATAAGACACAATTACACACACATATATCAACAACCATCATTTTGATTACATGTATTATGTGCATACTATTGAGAAAAAAAAAACTCAGTTTCACTCTTTTTTTCGTAAACTATAAAATAAGTAATACTAGTAATTCGTGATAATTCATTACATCGTTAGAGGTAATGACTGATTACTTTTGAAAAAATACAACTCATCTTGAGATGAGCATTCAGTATTTCACGGATTAAATCATATGAAACTCATTTACTGTAGAATTACCAAGTCTTTGAGAAATTATTTATTGGATATAACCACGAAATTAACTTTTTTAGTAGTTAATGTTATGTTTAAAAAAAAATTACTTTTAATCATTACCAATTTGGTCATTGTTCATATATTTTTTTTTTTAAATGAGAAATCGTTGTCTATATAATCAAAAAGTTTTAGAGAAAAAAAATGTCTTGGGATTAACTTTTATGGTTTGATGCTGAGGAATATTGATGGAAATTAATCATAAAAATGTGAGAAAAATTAAAAATCTTTTGATTATTGACTTTCGAAACTGTTCTACAAAATTTATATTTAGTTTAATGGGCCATGTAACTATTGCAAATAGCCTATGATCCTGACAGTGTATCTTGAGGGCAAGGAAAGATATGCTATCAATCGATATTGGTGCAAGGAAAACATATTGCGTAGACATGTAATTAATCCCCAATATAAGCATTTAATTTAATTTCACCACTTTACTCATTTCTTATCATGTGAGAATGGTCGGGGTTTCGGCCAGGAAGAAAAAAATATACACCAAAATTTGGAGTAATATTTTTATTTATGCCAACGTTTCGGCTTAGCTAGTAAGCCATCATCAGGGCAATGGCGTTGAGTGGAGAAATCTNATACTAGTCACGTTAACATCAGTGTCAATAGAAAGGTGGAGGGGAGTCACGCTGCATTTACTTATTTAGGTTATGCTTTATTTATCTATGATATACTCTATTTTTCCATAATTTACACGCACTGGCTCCACATTTAACTGTCCCTACACACCCCTTATATGCCCTTCCCTTAAATGTCCCTTTTGTGACATATGTATAAAGGACATGAGGTTGAGGTTTTACTTAATTTCCCCCCAAAATACCTCTATTTTACCCCTTATATGCCCTCCCATTAAATTACCCTTTTGTGACACATGTGTGAAGGACATGAGGTTGAGGTTTTACTTAATTTTCCCCCAAAATACCTCTATTTTACCCCTTATATGTCTTCCCATTAAATGACCCTTTTGTGACACATGTGTGAAGGACATGAGGTTGAGGTTTTACTTAATTTTCCCCCAAAATACCTCTACTTTACCCCTTATATGTCCTCCCATTAAATGATCCTTTTGTGACACATGTGTGAAGGACATGAGGTTGTGGTTTTAATATGTGATTTTCGTAAAAAAATGTTATAGAATATAAATGTTCTATAATTACGTTTTAAACACTCAATACTTTCCTTTTTTTTTCTTCCGAAACGAGAAGATAATAAAGAAGAAACTACAATTTTAAATTTTGATCTTTCCTAAAGCCTCTCCTCCCTCGCACATAATTTTAATCAATGACGAACTTAGCGTATTGAGAAAAAACAAAAACAAAAAAACCCCTTAAAGTTAAGTTTATTAAATTTAAATATTCCCATCCCTAGGGTGTATATGGGCATATATTACTTGATAGAGGAGAGAACCAAGGAAATATTGCATACGGAAATATGGGTTTGACCATTCCGACTCGGAGTACAGCTTTGTAACGTGGGCGCTCCTCGGAGAACCAAAGGCAAACCCGATGAAACAGTTTAACAAAAACTTAAGTCTTGTCTAGTTCTCTGGTGAGACGAAACAATAATAGATAGTATAAAAAAAAAAAATAATAAAATAATAAAAAATAAAAATAAACAAAGAATAGTTTACCCAATTATGGATTAATTCGAAAGAAAAATATGAAATTCACCCAATGTGCGCTAGTCCTTCGCTATGAATATTTTCAGGTTGCCAGACAGCCCATGGTCATCCGAACATATCCAGATCTCCTGAGTGTTGATGACAACCACAGGCCGGCTTTCATACTGTCGGCATCTGACCCTGGCACCAGAGAACCATACATATTTTAGTTTGCCTATGCCATATTATGATGAAAGAGGTGTGAAACTGAGTGTGGATGCACAAACTGTTATCCAATTCGTATACAGTGTGTCCATCCTTCTGATTGATTTTTTGTTTCCTCTTTTTAATCCCGGGGATTTGCTATTTTCCCACGCAAATTACTTTCAAAGGGGATCGAGGTCTCCCCTCCTGAGATATTTGGGAATTTAAAATTCGTACATTAAAAGAAATCGTCCATATTCCTGATTTAAATGCATAAACAGAAGCCTCTCCCCCACTACTCCCAGTCGGTCCATGGCGTAGTCATAGTAAATTTACCATTCATTACTATACTCATTGTTAATTTCGGCTTTCAACATGCAATTAGTCTTTTACTCTTATTTTATAACCTCCTATTCAACTACTATGGGTAATGGACAGCGGGGTTATCCGCAGGTATATTCTTCTTTCTAAACACATATTGCGCTGGGCAAGCTTTTATTTCTCCATATAATGAGGCCAAGGACGGGACTCGAACCCTCAGCACCAGGCATGAAAGATCCAAATGGATCCTCTCGGTTATCCCGAATCTGCTCGATTAAGTTCCCTGTTTAATATTTATTAATTTATGGCGCTCCTGTGAGACGGGAATTAATTGTAAGCTTAAAATTTAATGACACATTCTGAGCAAGTCACTGTTCTCATTTTAAATCTTTAAAAATAAAATATAGTTTTATTCATTAAGTAAAAGCTATCTATATTATTTTTCTTTCTTTCTTAATATTTCTTATGAATAATAACAAATATAATTGTATTAAAAATAAAATGAGAGTCTTGTTTATTTCATTCCTCAGACACAGTTGGTTTTGTCATCAGGTTTTTTGCAGTCATGATTACTTGTATGATATGGGAAATTGCTCACATGAAACAGACAGGCTTTTTATTGTGTCGGGCTGATATTAATCTCTCTGAACGAATCGGTTGTTAGCAGGGATTTATCAAAAAGGTATTTTAGTACTTATATACCATTCCTTTGTTTAATATTATGACTGCACCATACACATGATTAAAAATAATGCTATTTATAAAAGCACAGATAAATAAGTATTTGTGCAATGAAAAATTACAATTATTCTTTTTATACATAAATCAAAGTAATTTCTTTTCTTAGCCAGCTATGCCCCCCTTTCGCCTTCATGATAGGTAAGCCTTGTGGATTCTATGTATGTGTGTAATATATATATATA
>KZ807081.1:744949-760835 GCA_000696205.2 Oncopeltus fasciatus
TATAATACTATAATTTATTATATATAAATTCAGACGGAGAAATTTCTGACCAAGGGGCTGTAGAATTGATGAATAAATGTTCTACTTTTGCTGGGTAGTTCATTATAAAACATCTGAAGACCTTATGTATGGAGAAACCTCCCTCGGAGATGTCTCGATACATAATTATTGCCCTAATGATGAATTAGAAGTTAAGCCGAAACGTTGGCAATAATAAAATAAAACAATTACTCAATAATTTTGAAGTATTTTGTTTTTCTCACCCGGCTCGAAATCCTGATTATTTATCAAGAGTAATAGACGGCCAACCAATCACTAAACGTGTAGTAAGTTATTAACGTTTAGTAAAATTAGTCTTTTTCGTGGAATATCTTTAAGTTGCTGTTTAACAGTATTTTATACAAATAAAATGGTCAGTGAAATATTTTTTATTAATAATACAAGTTTTACAATTTTTTAAAGAGTAATAATTTTATGATAAGAAGATTATTAAAAGTTCGGTCTTGGTAGCTGAATAATTAAAAATTAATTTGTAACCAAAAAAGTTTCAAATTAGTTTTTATTTCTTCAGCTACCAAGATCGAATTCCAGACAATCCTCCCCTTATAAAACTCGACGGTAAACAAATTTACCCCCTAAGTAACAGTTTTATTTTTTGAATCTAATACAGTTTTTGCACTTGCCTTCCATAAATAAATATACAAAAACAAGGTCAGGAGAATTTTATAACTATTTTTAAATGTGGCGCCGTCCTGTCGACGATATTGGGTTTCCTCCAAAATTTATCGCCTATCGACCCTTTTCTGCGCTGCAGCTCTCTTGTACTCTTGAATTTTACCGCTTCCTGTCATCAAATTCCTGTCATGGCAATTCATGTCGCTTCAACTACTCCCCTGCCTAGTCTCCTTCTTATCCTAGGATAAGGAGAAGATGGGTGCCAGATAGTCTATCGCGGGTTAACCTGGGCATCTCTCTGAGGACGGGTTACATCCCGGGATAGACGAGCAAGGACAACAATGTACCCCATCAAAAATTACAGTGTACTCGTATAAAAAAATGTACAGAATAATTAAAAAAAAAAAAATAAAGAGTTAATTCAGAATAAAAACAAANCAGTATTACCCATCCTTATAATCCACCACGTCGCCTGAATAAGAAATGGCCCCGCGACCTTCTCATTGCCAACACTTCATAAAAAAATAATAATATGAAGAGAAAAAAACAAAAAACAAACAAAAAAAAAAACAACCTTTGTATTGTAAATAGAGATTAAGGAGTTCTGCCATTGGGCAGCTTCTCCATCAAGTGAAGTACACGCTAAGTTCTTTCTTATTATTCTGCATTTTTTTATATGTGTATATATATATTTTTTATTATTTATTTAATTATCTATTTTTTTAAATTAATTTATACTGTGATTATTAACCAGCACATTACTAGATACAAAACATGTATAAAGTAATTAATAATAAAGTTTTTAAAAAAATTATAAAATGGTAGTACTTCTAAATCACTATTTACAATATTTACTATTTTTTTAAATTGTTATTAGGAAGTATTATATAATAAGAAGAAATGACTAATTTTATCTAAAAAAGCGGAAAGGTTGGAAGTAATGATGCTGAGGCTGATCTAGGCCTACCCGATGGGAAGTGACCCGTGGAGACGCTCAACCCTTTAACTTTATTCTTAAATATCTTTCTAAATTTGCGCCACGTGCGAAAATTGTAAAGAACAGGAATGTTAAATATTTAAACTTTTATACCTATTATTTTTTACAGATTTTCAGAAAACTAATTAAAACAGGGTTATTGTCTATTATTAAATTTAAACTCCGTCTATAGTAACCCTCCCTCTCATAAGATTCCACTCATTTAACAATTTGCAAAGGGAAACAAAAATAATATAAACAATTAAATATTTTAAAGAGCGAAACCCGCCCAAATTTTGAATTAAATTTTTAAATACCTTCTTTAATAAGCGTTTTATCTAAAAATTGTAATAATTAATATTAAATTTTACATCTATTGCACATTTTTTAATCTAGATATATAAAATAGGATGTGCGTATGTATGTAACGTATGGACTTTAAAACGGCTGGGCCGATTTTGATGAAATTTTCAGGGAATCCTCAGAATATTCAGGCGGGTAACACTGTCGAGTCTGATGTTTGATTTTCGGTCTGTGGGCGGAGGGGCGTTAAGATGAAGTAATAATTAAATATATTAACAATTTAACATAAATATAATTTCCAATTTGCCTTAAATACTTGTGTTTCTTTTTGATTGAGCCCATATCTACACCATATGTAAATTATTCTGTGAAAAAACTTTATAATATAATTTATTATAATATTGCTTACAACTCTTTATAAAATGCACTATAATAATTATGTACTACGAAACATGAAAATGTATGAGTTGGTTGTACTGTAGAAAGTATACTGACATGATAAACCACAAGTGTGGTTTTATATGTAAATATAAAGCAGGTATATACTTATGAAGAAAATCAGGTTTTGTTGTACAAAACAAAAACGTCTTTTAAATATATTTTTCTTTGTTTTTTTACCCAATCTTTCAATTCGTGCCTGTCCCAAAAGTTACGTCCCTCCGAATAAGCCCAAAATATCTCCTTGCTCAACAAGTGATTTGTCGTTACTTTCTCATGCAGATGGGATGTACCTTGAGTACTGTTGGGGTAAGAGTTACTCATGGGACCACCGAGTGACCTTGAATTAAGGTGGCTCCCATTAAAGTTGCCTCACTCAGGACGTAACAACGAAGCGTAATTATGACCAAAACCATGTTCCCGTAAAATGAAATCACAGATCTAATTCCTAATCAATAATCAGACTAAAAAATTTCTAATATTGAGGTATGTGTTCGTACATGTAGAAATAGTACTGTTAAGAAATACATAACCTCTGACAGTGGATGAACTTTAAAAGCTCATTCTCATTTTATGTTTTTCATTTATATTTATGGAGGGAGGGGCTGTCTATAGGTTATAATCCCCAAGAAACACCCATAGCATAGGGCGAGAAGCTTTTATTTCTCTTAAAAGCATGCTCTGTGAGCCTACAGCGCCAGGCTCGTGGGACCCAAACCATCCTCTTGGCTTAACCGACGGTTATTTTATTTTATTTTATTTTTCAAGTGTTAGCATGTTAGCCTCCCTTTTATTCACTTAGGGTCATAGAGGAAGGGGCTATCTATGTGTGCCACCCCATTTGAAACATCCATGACTCTAGAAAAGCTTTTATTTATAGTTAATATAGGGATTTGGACCCGCAGCGTTAGGATTGTGAGACCAAAACGGATCCCCTGAGTCACCCTTTCACCTTTTTAAAAAGTAAAAAAACGACTGAAACTTTCTTGTTGCAAACCAACTAATGAAGTCTTTATAAGTTGAAATAAGTTAGTAGAGAGGGGAGGTATAGGGGACGATTGACTGTAAATTTGAAAATAATCTTATTATTTAGGGAAAATCGTAATTGACTATCTGTGACGCCAACTATTTCATAATTTTACGAAAGACACCTAGTGAGCAAGATATTTAAGAATGTAATGAAGTGGCACCTGGAATGGCTGAATGGCTCTCTGAAAGAAATCCGGCTTGCGTAGGGCCAACCCTAACTAGAGTTTCTCATCTTTCCACTGTTTTTTCATCAACTATTGATACATTATTTCCTACAAGATTTCTTTAAGAATAATTAGTAGGGAAATGTGCTTAGTTTACATAGCTCCTTAATAATGGATCGTTTCAATTTTAAATTAAATTCATAGTCATTTCCCCAAATATGCCTAATTAACTATTCTTGACTAAAGCTTCGAAAAATCTCGCTTGAAAACACGAATGTGACTAGTTTTACAAGGAATAACAAATAAAGAATGAAATAATTGTTTCATTAATTTTAAAATATGTTTTCCAGTTTTCAAAACGGTGATATTCACTGTCGATTGCCAGTGACATTGATAGAAAACAATTGTTGTTTTAGAAAGCCTTATCAATATGTTATATCAGAGCAAAGAATATTTTTCATACCGACATCTGGTGGAGATGTTCACATTAATTTTCTTTTAAGTTTTGATTTAATTAATAAAGAAATTACTATGTATGAAATAAAAATAAAGATACAAAGAAAAAATAAAGAAGAGCACAAAAAAAATAATTAAATATGTTTATCTCAATAGCCAAAAAAGACAACGCAAGAAAATTAATTTTTTACTAATTTAATATATTGGTGGAGAGATGGGGGTTTGGAGAACAAAAAAAATTTTAAACTGAAACATTTTTGTAAATATTATCGCAACAAAAAAATGTATAGGGCCTATTTTGTGCAAAAATTAATTTTATAACACATGTATATATTTCATTGAGATTTTTTCATATTAGGAAAGATATTTAACAATTTAACTTCGAGGTTTAGGGTGCTCTCCTCTTTTAAAATATATAGACCTAATCCTTTTTTTTGGGGCTCTGTTATGGACATTTTTGAACGGATTAGATTTTGATTGTAGTAGGATGAGGAAGAGAGAGGATTTTGTGAGGGAAGTCTAATTGAATAACATAATCCTTATTTGGGTTTTGAAGAAAATAACAAAGAGTATAATTGTAATAATTTTCTTTAAAATTTATTTATTTTTTCTATAAATTTAACAATAGTCGCTCAATAAAAAAATATATTTAAGAACAAGGAGGTTTGTGGTTCTCTCTTCACTCGTCTCCATCCTCTGTGGCATTTACTTTTCCTTTTATCGTTCTCTTCGGCTTTTTTTATTATTATTAAACTTTTACTTATATATTACATTCTGTTAAATAAACACATTTTGTAATTTGATCACCATGAAGTAAAAATGACATTCAATGTCAATCACATTAGGAGAGAAGGTGACCATTGACACCACTCTCAATCGGCTTTAACGATAAAATAAGTCATTTACTCTTATTATGCCACATTAATAAATCATGACAAAACTGCTCATGATTTATTAATGTGACATAATAAGTTTTCCCATGATTTATTAATATCATAATAAATCATGGGAAAACTGCTAGGTTTTCAAGGCCTCTATTAATTTAGTACTCAAGATACTATCAGGATAACATATTACACTTTATTTAGTATATTAACATATACCTATTAGTATATCAACATATACTTTTATGAAAAGTTTTTTTTATGAAGTTATGTAAGAGTTAGATTGATTAAAGAGCTGCAACAACATTCATTGGTGTTTTTAGTCTTTTCTTTATTGACCAATTTTTTTTTATTATGATTGTTTCCTCATTCTTATGTCTCTTCCTTGTACAAATAAATTGTTTTTTGAGAATGAACGCTAAAATACAGTAATAGATCGTTGAGTTACTAAATGAGGAAGAAATAGAAGAAATTATTGATTACTGCATTGTTTTGTGTTATATTTTTTAAAAGAAAAATATTGTGTCAAAATTACAGCAAAAAACAAAAAAAAAAAAAAACAATATCATTTACTAAACAATTCATGAGAGGGAACAGAATAAAAAAATCTATCCGTCCTCGCCAGGAATCGAACCTGGATCTCCTGCTATCCGGGCCGGTGCATTTACCAGTTATGCTACCAGGACGCGCTATTTATCTCATTCATAGATAGATTTTTTATTCTATTCCCTCTCATTAATTGTTTATAAGTTCATTTCGTTTCTCTGAAAGAATTTGCAGATTTCAGACAGGATATTCCCTATTGTTAAGACCTGAAAACGTGAGAATCCTTTCATTGCACCACTCCACATCTATCAGAAAACTGACTGACCGACAAAACTAACTGCCTGTAGGAAGTGAGAAAGGCAGCTAGAACGTCGAACCCCAAGACATGTAGGAGGAGGAGAAGGCTAATGCACGGCGGGTATATCCAGCCATCTCGAGCTATCCAGAGAAATAACGAGCCTTACGCGTGAGTTATGCAGATTTGCAAAGCAGAAATAGAAGACCAAAAATCTTTGCTAGCATTGTTGTTATAAAGAAAAATTTGTAAGAAGTTGTTATAGTAGGAACATTTTACACCCATTTGTAAAAAGAGTCACTTTTTAACACTGATGTTTCGCAATATTAAATAAAAATAGTTATTTAGAAATATATTTAAAAATATAATTATGAGGGTAGATTGGCCCGCACCCTCCTAGAGAACCTAATTCAGTATTTGAGATTTTTTATCCCCAAATGTTCGATGAGTTTTCTGAAAGCTGAAGTTAATGGGGAAAAAAAATTGAAATATCCATAATTTATGAGGTAATCGGTATATAATTTACTTCTCTAACATTGCTGTTTTTTAAATATTTCTTTAGAAAAACGCTCGTTGCAAAGGTCCCAAGGGTGTAAATATAAGGGTAGATAGGCCTCAGTTCTTACTAAACTAGACCTATAATTTTTCTCTCGGAAAAACGTTTAGTAATGGCGAAAACCTCAAGAGGTAGACTGAGGTTAGGAGAGAATAAATTTAAAAATAGTTAATATCTTAGTATTGTTCATTTACAATACAAATTTAAAAAACATAATAGATCAAGAATATTATTTTGTGAAATTTATGTTGTATAGATTTTTTACTAAAAGCTAATATTAAGAATAATATATTTAAGAATGTGTTTGGGAGTGTTGGACACAACTCTTTTTCTTCCTTTTCGATCGGCCTTGGGCCACTTATTACTTTTTCACCCATTTTTTATTTAAATTAATGGGCACATGAAATATGCTTATTAATGTAATTGTTAAACATAGTGAATATTTTCACCTTTAGAAAGCGAGCCACCTAAGCTCTTCCCTGTTCTCGTTCCCGGATGCTCGTCTCCTAACATTAGGCTAACAGGACTCACCAAGGCCAGCAGAGGAGCAGGGGAAATGATGAAAAGCTGAATGGCAGAGGGAAGGTCACAACGCAGGCTATCCTTTAACAGCCATGACCTTGTATTCCATACCTTAGGGCAAAGTTAGAATTCCACTAGGAAGATCTGAGGTAACTCGTATGAGAACGAGTTTTAGCTGATTTTTCTCAAGGAAATCAAGCTGTCCACATACGTACCAATATGTGACATTAAAAAAATTTCCTTCATTCTGAAACCGCTCCTTCGTAGAAGAAGCTATAAATGATGTCCGTACACCCATAGTCCGTTCAAAACTAGGACATTAATTATTTTTATTAACTGCTATACGATTATAAGGAATAAAAAAAACTGTTAAACTTCGCTTGGTGATAATAATATTTATTTATTAAAGCTGAGCGCTTTCGAGACTCAATGTCTCATTCTCAGTGCCCAGAAATCTTTCAGACGAGAGTCTAGTAATGGTCTCCAACTGAACTCCACTCCATTCCGTGGACTCTTGTCTCGAGAAATCTGCATAGATAAGCTACATCTGAGTGGCAAATTTTATATTTGAATCACTTGTAAGATAATGTTCCTGTTTTTTTTTTTTTTTTTCTGTGTTAGCCTCCCTTGCAACCACTAAGGGTCATTGGAGGGAGGGGCTATCTACAGGTTGCCACCCTATTTTAAACACCCATGGCTCAGGACAACCTTCTATATTATAAATAAAAGATTGACCTGGGCGGGATTTGANAACACCAATTATTTTTGTGTTTTTTATTCCTCATTCATCCACTTTGAGTCATGAAGGAAGGGGCTATCTACTGACTACACTGTATTCTAAACAATCATAGTACTGGGTATGATTTTATTTCGATGGAAGTGCAGGACCCGCAGAGCTCCGGTTTTTGAGACCCAAATGGATCCACTTATTATTTGTGTTAGAGTGATAATGAAAGTTACTTTGAATAAATCTTAAGTTTCATGGCTTTCATTGAGTTTTTATTTAATTTTCATGAAACTATAAAAAAAAACAATTTCCAAAAAATAGTTTGTTTTTTCCCACCAACATTATTAGGAAGGTCACTTACTGTGGCAGCAATGACTGAGCTCCTTGCGACATGGACAGTGGTCTCCTTTCAGAGGAAGGAACAAGGGATGGGCCTTGTCAGTCTCCACAAGAAGAATGAGATCCACCATTGGGATAACATCCATCACTGTGTGCCTTGATCCCGGGGCTAGATGTTCCCATTTCTTACGACGCGAGTATTTTAAGGCTTCCCCTACATTAGGCTTAAATTAAAACTGAGAGGTCCAACTATATTTGCTTTCGTTACTCATGGGGTTTCAGGCTCAGCTTCTGAAGGAAATTTAGCTATTATGGAAACACTTAAGGAACTTTAATTAATCATGAACAAACACTTTAATAATATAATTCAAAAACAGTAGATATCTATGCGTTGATGATTATGACATGCACTTATCGAAGAAGATGACCAACAAATAATTGACTAAAGTGATTCAGGGAAGCAATTTAAACAAAAAGATGCATTTATTTGTGTTTGCATGTGCTCTTTTTGAGGCCGAAAACTTTTAAGATTGAGGATCAAGCGAATGGGAGGAAGGTTTTGATTTGTTCCCATGACATTGTGACTTTCCGAGCGCTCCCATAGACTTGTCTTTTTTATGTGGAGTGAATATTTGAATTTTGCTGCTGAAAGAACAACTCTTTTTGCCAATGATTTACAAATACCGTTACATAGGATTATTGTCTATTCACCCCAGTTGTAGTGTAAAGAGGGTTACCTATATCTGTTGGCATAACTGAATAAGTATAGGAATTAGCTAGCATAGATAGGTATAAGTTCATTTCTTTATAAATATTTTATTTGGTTGTGGTATTTTATCCCACGTAAATTTTAAACAATTAATGAGAGGGAATAGAATAAAAAATCTATCTGTCCCAGCCAGGAATCGAACCTGGATCTCCTGCTATCCGGGCCGGTGCATTTACCAGTTATGCTACCAGGACGCGCTATTTATCTCATTCATAGATAGATTTTTTATTCTATTCCCTCTCATTAATTGTTTATAAGTTCATTTCGTTTCTCTGAAAGAATTTGCAGATTTCAGACAGGATATTCCCTATTGTTAAGACCTGAAAACGTGAGAATCCTTTCATTGCACCACTCCACATCTATCAGAAAACTGACTGACCGACAAAACTAACTGCCTGTAGGAAGTGAGAAAGGCAGCTAGAACGTCGAACCCCAAGACATGTAGGAGGAGGAGAAGGCTAATGCACGGCGGGTATATCCAGCCATCTCGAGCTATCCAGAGAAATAACGAGCCTTACGCGTGAGTTATGCAGATTTGCAAAGCAGAAATAGAAGACCAAAAATCTTTGCTAGCATTGTTGTTATAAAGAAAAATTTGTAAGAAGTTGTTATAGTAGGAACATTTTACACCCATTTGTAAAAAGAGTCACTTTTTAACACTGATGTTTCGCAATATTAAATAAAAATAGTTATTTAGAAATATATTTAAAAATATAATTATGAGGGTAGATTGGCCCGCACCCTCCTAGAGAACCTAATTCAGTATTTGAGATTTTTTATCCCCAAATGTTCGATGAGTTTTCTGAAAGCTGAAGTTAATGGGGAAAAAAAATTGAAATATCCATAATTTATGAGGTAATCGGTATATAATTTACTTCTCTAACATTGCTGTTTTTTAAATATTTCTTTAGAAAAACGCTCGTTGCAAAGGTCCCAAGGGTGTAAATATAAGGGTAGATAGGCCTCAGTTCTTACTAAACTAGACCTATAATTTTTCTCTCGGAAAAACGTTTAGTAATGGCGAAAACCTCAAGAGGTAGACTGAGGTTAGGAGAGAATAAATTTAAAAATAGTTAATATCTTAGTATTGTTCATTTACAATACAAATTTAAAAAACATAATAGATCAAGAATATTATTTTGTGAAATTTATGTTGTATAGATTTTTTACTAAAAGCTAATATTAAGAATAATATATTTAAGAATGTGTTTGGGAGTGTTGGACACAACTCTTTTTCTTCCTTTTCGATCGGCCTTGGGCCACTTATTACTTTTTCACCCATTTTTTATTTAAATTAATGGGCACATGAAATATGCTTATTAATGTAATTGTTAAACATAGTGAATATTTTCACCTTTAGAAAGCGAGCCACCTAAGCTCTTCCCTGTTCTCGTTCCCGGATGCTCGTCTCCTAACATTAGGCTAACAGGACTCACCAAGGCCAGCAGAGGAGCAGGGGAAATGATGAAAAGCTGAATGGCAGAGGGAAGGTCACAACGCAGGCTATCCTTTAACAGCCATGACCTTGTATTCCATACCTTAGGGCAAAGTTAGAATTCCACTAGGAAGATCTGAGGTAACTCGTATGAGAACGAGTTTTAGCTGATTTTTCTCAAGGAAATCAAGCTGTCCACATACGTACCAATATGTGACATTAAAAAAATTTCCTTCATTCTGAAACCGCTCCTTCGTAGAAGAAGCTATAAATGATGTCCGTACACCCATAGTCCGTTCAAAACTAGGACATTAATTATTTTTATTAACTGCTATACGATTATAAGGAATAAAAAAAACTGTTAAACTTCGCTTGGTGATAATAATATTTATTTATTAAAGCTGAGCGCTTTCGAGACTCAATGTCTCATTCTCAGTGCCCAGAAATCTTTCAGACGAGAGTCTAGTAATGGTCTCCAACTGAACTCCACTCCATTCCGTGGACTCTTGTCTCGAGAAATCTGCATAGATAAGCTACATCTGAGTGGCAAATTTTATATTTGAATCACTTGTAAGATAATGTTCCTGTTTTTTTTTTTTTTTTTCTGTGTTAGCCTCCCTTGCAACCACTAAGGGTCATTGGAGGGAGGGGCTATCTACAGGTTGCCACCCTATTTTAAACACCCATGGCTCAGGACAACCTTCTATATTATAAATAAAAGATTGACCTGGGTGGGATTTGAACCCGCGGCGTCAGGATTGCGAGACCCGTACGGATCCCCTGAGCTATCCCGGCGCCCCAAATGTTCCTGTTTATTTCGATAGAAAACGCCCTTTCTTTCCGAACTCTTCAATGATTAACTGCACCTAAATTTTAAATACAAATAATTTTGTATTAATATAAGTGAAATCATTTAAAAAATATTACATGATTCCCCCTTTTGCCACTTATTATATTCTGGAATAATTTTTATAGATTTTTTAATAGCTTCAGAAGCCCATAAGTAAATTTCAAATTTTATTGGTTTCGAGAGTTATATGAAATTTTTATATCTACTGCTTTCATTACATTAAAAAAAAACAACAATATTTTCATTGTGGGGATCAAGGTCATTTTCGCTTGAGTTTACTGCTATATTATGTGATTCAGCTACTACACCTTTCTGGAGGACTAATAACACTTTAGGAAGATTTTTAAATTACATAATCTTGTACAAGTTCATCATTTGTACAAGTTATATTCTTCAACAACATAATTTTTCTTTCTCGTTATTTTAAATTGTTCAATTTGTACCCATAAATTACCCATTGATAAGAAAACTAATCTCTTACATTCATTTGATGAAATTCAATTAGTAGATTCTCCACAATGTTCGCGTTTACTTCGCCAGTATTACTTATGCTACAATCAATTTTTTTTTTTTTATTACACTATAACTTATTATCTTGAAACATTATGTTAATAATATGAAGTAACTGTGCAATCATGAAACATAATTGGCTCAAATGATTGTAAACATCAGTATTAAGAGGTGGGAACACGCAATTTCCTTTTGTTCTGCCCTATATGCGCCGAAACACTTCTAACAATTATATAATAAATGATGAATTTTGAATCTGAAATGTACAAGTAATATATAATTTACATTGTTAAACGATAATCCTTTATAGAGAATAGATAAAGTAGCAGATTAATAATCTTTTTTCTTTGAATAATTCATCAAATAGACAATAATGGTAATGAAATGAAAGATAATAAGAATCCCCTGCTATCCGTCTTAAACTCGAAGTAGCTGACATTGTCATACATTTTGAAGAGGGAATTGAGTGAGATATCTAGCTGGTCCTTGTGGTGTAACGGTCAGCATACCAGGCCCGGATAGCAGGAGATCCAGGTTCGATTCCTGGCGAGGACANACTAAAACACACTCACAGACTTACTCTTTCTCTCTCACTCACAGAACCGTTATCTATTATTTTGTCTCTCCCGTACCTCACCCGGATATGATATTCTATATGATTATTCCTCACCCGGAATAAGCTTTTATTCTATTCCCTTGCATTAATTGATCTACCCCTCAACTTTATAAATATAATTTTATTTGTGGTTTTTAATCCCACATAAATTTAAATCAATTAATGCAAGGGAATATAATAAAAAATCGAACTATCTAATTTTTCATTTTATTACCTTGCACTAATTGATTAAAAATTTACGTGGATTAAAAACCACAAATCAAATTAATATTTATAAATGAAAATAGTAAAGTAAATAACGAGAGTCGATAAATAGCTCGACAATGTCAGCTCCTTCGAGCATAAGACGATGTGTTTGTCTTTTTTGTAGGTTAGACTCTCGATACTGATGCTGGGAATTTAATAAGTTATCTGGCTCTCCCGGTAGCGTAATAGGATAACGCGCTCGCCAGGTTAGCAGGAGGCCCTGGCTGGGACAGTAAGATTTTTTATTTTATTCCCTTGCATTAATTGATTTATTTTTTATTATCTGCCGATGTTTCGGCTTACACTATAAGTCATCTTCAAGGATATCATGAAGGCAAAATGGGACTTGTTCTCACCTGGAACAGATCTGCGTGACACACACATAATGTTTGTTTTTGTTGTGTGTGTATCCGTGAGCGCATTTGACTGCAGACGCTATATTGTCTGTAACTTTTAAATAAAAAAAACAAAATTAGGAATATAACTTCATTTTGCAAACTGTAGGTTGAGGTCGTTAATGGTTAAAACCTGTGGGTTAAAACTGGAATAATATCCGTTTAGTGAGGTAATATTTCCCTCCAAAATTCAACCGGTTTTTTATTAAAGTTTTGTGCGTGATGGTGGATTATAACTTGTAGGATTTAGGACTCAAAAATCACGTGGTATATACTTACTATGTATTCATTCTTTCAGATTATTATACTTTTCTTAAATAAAAGAAAATTATAATAATCTTTCTCTATGTGTAGCCTAATTAAATTTTTACTTTATCTCATTTATCTTTAGCTTCCAATTTAAATTTTTATCCGACATTATTGATTACATTTTTTTTTTTATTGAGTATTTTTTATCTCTTCATGCTTTCTATTTTTTGTTTTTTAAAAGTAATTCTTAAATGCTTATGTCCATCAACATCTTAATTTTAAAGCCCATATAATATGTTATAAACAAATCAACACAGTATTTTGTGTATTATTTACTAAAAGCTCCAAGTGACTGACTGAAATTTGTTCTATGTCCGTTCTGTCGTTAACTGGATTGTGTTGTAAGTTAATGTGAACGGTTTCAGATAAAAGGCGTTTGTGTTCATAGGGTTCAGTGGAAAGAATGGTTATGTTCTCGAAGTCAAATGTGTGTGCCATGTTTAGTAATGGCAGTTTTTATTAGTTTTTTCTTTTTTATGGATATTGATTATGGGAAGAATTATTTTCATATGGGGTACTTGTTTTCCTCTTTTTTTCTTAATTATTTTTTGACATGAAGATTTTGAAACTTAATGGGAAAGTAGTCGTGAAGGTGTTAAAAAAAAAAAAAATAAGTCTATTAGGGAAGCAAGTGCTGTAAAATTGTTAATAAGCCAATGGAAAATTGGTTATAAATAATAAAGTGGTTATGAGCATTTGGGCATTATTTGCCACTTGGCTTCTTTGATTTGCTAGAAACGGCTCTAAAATTCTAGACAGACCCTACTAGCAGGCAGTGAGTGTTTGAAGAGGCAACTCTAGAATAACACTAGAAAAGCAGTGCCTTTGTGCCTCTGGAAGTCTCCTACAGACGTCACGATTTACGCCCCCCCCCCCACCCACTCCCTACACATATGTTGGGAGGGCGGTCTGGACTATGACGTCACTGTCGGTCATGTTTCCGACTTGACTGTTGTGACCTTCCCGCTCACGTCTAGGGAAATGTTACCATTACTAAGCAATGAACACAGAGCTAAATTTAATAATTACTGTTCCTGGTAATTCTCATATTATTTTGTTGTAGTTGTTATTATTTAACTAATTATATATTCAATTAGTTGCTTAAATAATTAAATTGGTTATTTAAATAATTTAATTAGTTACTTAGGTAATAGCAACTTATTTGCTTAAATAGTTTTTTGGTATTGCGTAACTGATGTTTTGTGTAACTGTTTTAGTGTTAGCTGTTATTATTATTCATAACACCTAAGGCCCAATCACAAATTGTTGTAAATATTTTTCTTTACGATGGGGTGGCCCTATAGTCGTCACTTCCAACGATTGTAGCCAATAACACAAAAGCAGATGACAATAGAAGTCAATAGGGAAACAATGTATTTGTAAAATTACTTTTAGTAAGGCTGCTCAATTAATTACTCGTGGAAGCTTAAGACATATATTCATGAGTCTTACAGAAGTAAAATCATAAAATAAAATAAAAAATTATATACAACAGCTCAAATGGTGCCGTCACAGGTGAATACGATGGCTTAAGTAGAGAGTGCATCGAGAGTAATTTTCTATACAATATATTTGAAAAATTTCCATCCAATAATTCCAATGTCGCTTGTGAATTTAGTCGCTCTTCATAACACTCACTGTTGAGAAACTGTGATTTTAGTTGTTTTTTTTTTAAATTCCTTTATTTTATTTATATTCATTGTAATTCATTATATTTATGAAATCCTTTCGTCCAATTTACCTCTTATTATTCGTATTCTACCTCTAATGATTATCCTAGCCCGTTGTTTAGCACTGATACATAAAACTTAGATATGTGTGTATGAGGTGTGTGGCGCGATTCAACCTACAGAAAATTCACGGGTTTTCCAAGATTAGTGGGGGTTTGAAGCAGGACTGACCACCTTGCTTCTGAAAAAAAAAATACTCAATTTTGTATCGGAATGTGTGTATTAGTGTGCATAAGGCAGCTACAGATCTCTAAAGTCTGCTTAACCACGTAAAGATAAATAACTCAGCTTTGAGTATATCTTTCAAATTGGTCCGCGTTATATGTCACGTATATACTGAACGAAATTAAAAACACCAAAATTAATGACTATAAGTATTCCATGTCATTATATATAAGGTATAAATAGAAAACGAAACACTCGCGGCTGCGATATATAGCAATCAAGAACATGTAGGATAGAGAGTGCAGTGCACACACAAAAAGAAAATATCACAAGGAGCAAAATTTTCGGGGATCTCTCGCTCCGTCGAACTGGATTGACTCTCTGACTGATATATATTCTCTCTACTCCTCACTGACGAAGGGCGAGAAATCTACCTACTTTTGTTTTACTCCTTGTGTGATATTTCTTTTTGTGTGTTCACTTTATCCCACCTGTTCTTGTTTGCTATGTATATGCACAATCTATAAGAAAGGCGAAAAAAGGAAGACTCTATCTGTCTACAGATCGAAGAGCTGTATTTGGAAAAACACCGAGCCACTCTCACCATGTCCACTAAATATGCCAAGCTGGACAGGAGTTCTAGCTGCACACACCGAATCCCCGCGTAGCCCATGTAATCAATGCAGACCACCCAGACACTGCTCTCCGCGACATAAGAAGAAATTTCTGGATCAACTGAATAATCTTGTTTATAATGTATTAATGAGAAAACGTTGTGCCCGAAGACTAATAAATTGTCCAGCAGGATTTACCGAAAGAAGAATTATTGTGCCAAAATGAGGACTTATTTTGTGTCCACACACCATTGAATTCTCTCTCTCGGGCTCAAATTATTTTTCTCCAAAACTAAACATATGTGTATTTCACCAAAATGTAATATATATATATATA
>KZ807082.1:6458-17924 GCA_000696205.2 Oncopeltus fasciatus
TTGACCTTTTTTTTTAACTGGAGAAGATTTCTTATAACTTTATATCTTAAAATTGCACTTTGAATATATTTTTAAAATGCTAAAGATGGACAAAGAGAGGAAGGAAATTTGGGGAAAAAAACTGCTTTTAAATATTGATATGTGAGAAAATTAGATTAAAATTAAAAAAAAATCTCTCTAATAGTAAAACCAATATAAGGAAACATTTTATCAATAGCAATAAAAATGCTACGTTTCACTTGCTTAATAAGAATTTATATTCCTACAAAGATTAGAACATCCTACAAAATGATAAATATTTAGATTATGCATATTAATGTTTAAAACCAGAGGAGAAATGTTGTATCTGAACTGTACAAAAAAGATTGGGTACTAAATCACTCACTATTAACTTGAATATTGAAACATTGCATCATTCGAGGGAATGTCAAGTGCCATGAGAATTAAGATTTAGGTATCTGCCTTCATATTCACTTAGATACAAGCAGTATTTTGGGATATTAAATGAACAAGCATTTATTGTCTAGAGTTTTTAACATAATTCAATTATAAGTAAAGTATATATACATTATTTTAGTATATANTCTACTTTTCATTATGTTAAAAAAAAAATTAAAACTTAGATTTTTTTCAGAGCTTGAGAGATTTCCTGCCTAGATCACAGGCCTGTCAACTTTGAAACAGCCTTATAAGGTGACTTATATCATGACAAAGGAAATCTACTTGAGCAAGATGAAAAAAATTGACTTGAAACAAAGATGAACATTATCTTATGAAGTATGAAAAATGAAAAATTTATGAATTAAGAAAATTCAGCCCTAGTCTAGAATTCTGATGATCCTCCTTACATTGTCTAAATTTGACACTCTGTCTCCGGTATATGGCTTACCTAAAAAAGAAAATAATGAATTACAATGGAATCGTATACCTACTATCAGGTTTTTGGTTAAAAAATAAAAAAAACTAACAAGTACAATCCAAATTTTTAGAAACTTTTAAGAACCATTTAGTGATTTTTTTTATCAAGAGTGATTTTTATTTTTAAGGATAAGAGACAAAAAATAATGTCCTGATCATTATTTTAGAACATTTTTACTATTGACTATAATAAAAAATCTGTAGTAACACTTTCTTTAATTAGTAATTATTAGATGATTTTAGTTGGGGTTCGGTCAAGGTAAATCCAAAAAAAATACAAATTTAAAAAAAAAAGTGTATTTTTTAAAAGATTATCTGCCAACATTTCGGCTTACATTGTAAGCCATATTCAGGGTTGTCTCTCATGAAGACGAGAGAGGACGTCCATCCCTAAGTTCACATTTCCATAACTGATATTTTTTAAATTTGTATTTTTTTGGATTTACCTTGACCGAACCCCAACTAAAATCATCTAATAATTACTAATTAAAGAAAGTGTTACTACAGATTTTTTATTATAGTCAATAGTAAAAATGTTCTAAAATAATGATCAGGACATTATTTTTTGTCTCTTATCCTTAAAAATAAAAATCACTCTTGATAAAAAAAATCACTAAATGGTTCTTAAAAGTTTCTAAAAATTTGGATTGTACTTGTTAGTTTTTTTTATTTTTTAACCAAAAACCTGATAGTAGGTATACGATTCCATTGTAATTCATTATTTTCTTTTTTAGGTAAGCCATATACCGGAGACAGAGTGTCAAATTTAGACAATGTAAGGAGGATCATCAGAATTCTAGACTAGGGCTGAATTTTCTTAATTCATAAATTTTTCATTTTTCATACTTCATAAGATAATGTTCATCTTTGTTTCAAGTCAATTTTTTTCATCTTGCTCAAGTAGATTTCCTTTGTCATGATATAAGTCACCTTATAAGGCTGTTTCAAAGTTGACAGGCCTGTGATCTAGGCAGGAAATCTCTCAAGCTCTGAAAAAAATCTAAGTTTTAATTTTTTTTTTAACATAATGAAAAGTAGATCTGACATATTTGTTCTCCCTCATTATATTTAATACTTTCAAACAAATAATAATTAAATGTATTTGTCGAAATTAAGAAAATGAAAGATTGATTAAAGATCCCTTTGCTTAAAGTAACTGCTGCTTTGAAAAACTAAAATTTACAGAAAAATNAATTTAAAATTATAGACTTATAAAAATAGTACTAGTTTAGAATATTGTAGAACTGGTGAACATTATGGGTATTTTACTAGGAATTAAATTTTTTTTTTAATTTAACAGATTTAGAAATTCACTTGTTAATTGATTATGTATTTTCAAATTGTTATTTTATTTAGAGTTTTTCAAATGATTATGTATTTTCAAATTGTTATTTTATTTAGTATTTTTCAATTGATTATGAATTTTCAAATTGTTATTTTTTTTTTTACAAAATCATTTAAATTTTTGAAGAATGAATACATAAATTAAAAGGAGGAATATCAAATTAGGGCCTCCTAATGACATAGATTGTGAGGATTGTTTTGAAGGAGGAAAAGTTATAAATGCATGTCAAGAAATGGCTTGAGAATCTGAATGTTAGGCTTCAGTGAAGTTATATGACCACTGTCAGGAACAACTAGAACAATAAACATTACACAATATCAGGCAGTAATGACCCCAAACACTGCAATGGAGTCATATTGGGAAAATAACTTAATCAGAAAACAAGAAATTATCTGCCAATCTCTGTAAGAAACCTACTGTTCTTACTATTAGGTAAACCAATGAAAAGACATTCAAACTTATAGACATTTGCTCCCACTGCTAAACTTGAGGCTTGGTACATGGAGTTGGAGGAACATTTCATAAAGAATAAATATTTATGAAACACAGCTGTTTGTATTATAAGTTATAAAAAGTATATTTTTTAATATAATTACTTGGTTATAAAGAAATGCTTTTGTAAAATAAGAAAAAAAAGTAGTTACTTCATGTGAAATGTGACTATAAAATAGGTAGACACGCTCAGAATACATTTAATTTATTGTACAAGTTCAAAAACGCATTCGGATGCGCATCCAACACAAACACATACTCGGTACATACACTCTCCCCTCTATTCAATAGAGTACCCCTGGATTTATGATAGTCATTTGTATCTACTATAAACTATAGAGTTAAAGTCAACTTTAACTGTGACTAACAAACTCACCCTTTATAAGGCGCTACTGAGACCTATTTGGACGTATGGAGTCGAACTGTAGGGAACTGCTAAAACATCCAACATCCAACATAAAAATTGTTCGGCTCTTAACATTTGCCAAACAAAAAGCCACCTTGATAAAATTTTAAAATGACACCAATACAGCATTAGGAATCATAATACAAATTCCTCCCTTCATACCATAAGAAACAAACACACGCCTGCATTTAATCAAAATACACTCCTGGCCTCTGAGCCATTCCTGAAGAAAAGGCTGGTTTCCGGATTTGTGCACATCAATCTCAATTCTGCCTCTGTTAATGATAGGCAGGAAAAAGACAACATTTCCTCAGTCTATTGTAATATTTTCTGTATAATTAAAGGAATAATTCAGATAAATAAACCCCAATGTCTGGATTTCCAACTTCCCTTTGAAAGGATTAACCCAACCATTGTTACCTATCTTTGAAGTGTACAGACAAACCCCCTTCCACACCTTTTCTCTCGATGTCACTCCCATACCACACTATCGGTACATATAAGTTTTTTAGTTTAATCCATACATTTTTTCTGTTATACAACATATCACGTCTCTGTCTGTTCATTCTAATAGCAATATTTTATTCGCCTTTCTTAATTAAAAGGAAAATTATAGAAGTTTTCCAGTCGGCGGTAACCCACCTTAATTCCATATATAATTAAATAAATTTAATTAATTACCTTTTATAAATAAAAAAAAAGACGATTTGCAGTAAGGGCTCATAGTTAATTTTTTTTTTTTAATTTAAAGCCGTTATCAAATGGGAATAGACCTTAATCATTGTGATAACTTCCCTCCCCCTTGCATAGTGTGATTAAGAATGTGAGTGATGGTGGAAGGGGGGAGGGGGTGTAGGTCATGTTAATTGTTTTAAAAAATAGTTCCGCCCACTAAATTGCTACTTTATGCATAAAAAATTTAAATTGTTTACTGCATGGGGCAAAATGAAGGTCAAAGCAGTGCCCTTCGTGTAGGGGCCCTAGTCAATAGGGGAAGTTTTTATATGATTTCTTTTAGTAAAGAATGTTAACAGCATATTAGCGTGTATGTAGTGACGATTCTGAACATATAGTTCAAGAGGACATATATAAGGTTTCATGACACTTGGACACACCGGACCTCCACAGGGGCTTCTCCGATAAGAAAATATAAATACTGCACACCCAAACGTGGTTACTTTCGGGAACCTACCAACTTTCAGCGGTAATTCACCCAAAATTATACTAATGACTGACTTATATTTGTCCCTAGTTTCTTTGATAAATACAAATGTACCTAATTAAACGCCAACTATAGTTATCTGACTTCCTATATTTACACTCACCTGGAAATTAATGCAAGGCAAGAGGTGGGTCTTCACCCGTTAGTTTAGTGACTGGCTGAAAGAGCGCACCACATCTGCTCCAGAACCCTTCAAGCCAGTGGCGCTTGAAAATGGTCTTTCTTTGCCTCCGACTTATTTCTGTAGTTTAGGTGAAATGAAGTAAAAACGTTGTGGTATGTGACTACTTACTTACTGCCATGCCCATTAAAAGTCGTTTAGTTCAATGTATGTCACTATTTAGTTAAAAATGGGAACTATTGAAATATTTTTAGACCATCAGAGTAAGGTCCGTTGGTACCAAAATGAATAGCTTGATATTACTATTTATATTAATATTCCTATAAACAATACGAAAGTAATTAAAATATTTATTGCTCTATATGTAATCAAATTAATTTTACATTAAATTGTTAGTTTTTTGTTTCCCTGACTTGGGCAAGTAAGTTAACATGCTTCAAGAATCCATCAACAGGGAATATGAGGGATAACACAGGGATCAATCTTAGTTGGCCCACTGTTGTATATAATGAATGTCCTACCATCATTTTTACATTCCAATAGCAAATGTTATTTATTTAACTGATTGTTTTTTTAGTGAAAAACGAAGAGTTAACTATTGATATAAGTAACACACTTTCAGTTCTTAATAAATAGATGGTACAAAACAAACTGTTGTAAAATACTTCTAAAACACATTATATGAGTTTTAAAATTTGCCTTTGATTGCATTACGATTCTTTCCACTGAACCCTATAGACACAAGCGCCTAAATATGTTTGTTTATTATAAATACAAATAACACTGACCCTATACTAATACGAATCAAAGCACTTGTATATGATTACAGATTATTCATTATTATTACAATTGAGGCAGGATCTTTTTCTAAAAAATCTTTTGTGATACGTGCTCCTGGTTACTCGATAAGATGGCATAGAATCCAGCTTATATAACTTTAGGCCTTAACTAATCCTTGTTCCAGACATTGTATCCTTAATAATCCAACGTCTTCTGTCACATACAACGTTTGCTGGGCCCTCACTCTTGGAAAAGTTGACTTCTCTTCCTTTCAATTGTCAATGTATTATTATTGGTGCAATGTCCATCTCATTTGTTATGTGTTATTTATTTAAATATTGCATTTTCAAAAATTTATATCAAGTAAATTAATTGGTAACTTCTATGACTTTATGTATTGTCCTTGGCCATTTATGAGTCAATGGGAAAGATTATAAAGCCTTAATGTATTATTTTAAAGCAGCTTAATACTTTTGCAGTTTTGAATATTTATGTTTTTTGGTCTCCTTCTCATGTCGGTCTTTGATATCTTGTGAATCAATTTGCTGAACTGTCTTGTCTTATCGTTTCTTGTTCTGCTCATCACTCTTCATTTCGAAAATTGATTATAATGTTCTTGTATGTAACATATAAAAAATATATGTATCTATGGTATAAACATTAAACTATAAATTAAAACTAGTAAAAAAAATAATTATTGAATCAATTTTTAAGAACCTGTTTAAACTGTTAATATTTTAAATTTAGACTGTATACACAGAGAGCAAATATTTGTTGGAGGCTTAATATGCAGTATCAAAAATAATTCTTGAAGTATCACTACCCTCACTTGCAATTATTAATATGAATTTTCTATAAATCAAACCATTTTTTTGTGTTTTTTCCTTCGCTGGGACAGAACACAAATTGATTCATTCCAATATAGAAAAAAGCATATATATCTTTAGAAGAAATTGGTTTAGTCCAAACTGAACAGAAACTTAACAAATGCAGTACACGCGAGATCGTGCAGGCGTGACAAAAGAGATGCCAAGATTCAAGATTCTTAGCAAGCCATTCATACGACCGAGTACATGACCCCACAAACATACAGGGTGCAATAAACTAACATATATAGGCAGCTGAAAGGACGAAAGATGAATATTTTAGAAAATATGTAGTTTACAAGATTAATACATCTTACAAAACACATTCATTAGAGAATAGTTTAACACAGACTCAGTAAACAGACGTTTACAACTACTGAAACAAATAACAGACGAAAATAAACTGTGAACCTCGGTGATAGTTTATAAAACTATTATAAAATAGTACTAGTGTACTATAATAAAACTATAAATAAGTACATATAAATTGAATTAAAACATATAAACATGAAAATGTACAAAACGAAAACCTCTGACAATACATGAACAACTGAACTCACACTCAGACACCAGTTGTAGACCACTACTCTTATTGAAACGGACGAACAAAGAAAAACAAGCAATGGAAACCCTCGCTGGCCAATCGCACAAAACGACCTAGGAGTAGGGATAACCCATATAAGACTCAAATTACCAATCCAATTCATACACCATACCACAACGATTCATAACACGTGTTATCAATATTACGAGAGAAAAGAAAAAGAGAGGTCTTAATAATTCAGGCCTCCTGGTGAAACAAATGGACGGAATAAACCCTCGGTCTGAGGCTTTGTAGGAAATCAATTCACATCAGAAAGTGTGTTTGAAAAAGGAAACACCAAGTTCGGTCCGAGAATGGCAGACCACTGCCGAAAACAATCATCATTAGGACGCGGGAGACAGCCAATGACGACAGATTCATATAATACACAAAGATGTAATGACTAATGATAATTAAAAATCCCCTCTTTGTCTCTGGATAAATGGAATAAGTCTGGTAGAAGAATTACTTTGGAACAAACTCACAGTTCGCTGGGTAGGATGGCCTTCAGTCTTGCAGCTAGCTGGTCGAGCAGATATGATGAAAGGATTGGAAGTCGTAGGATATAGTGTGAGGCCTGTAATATCCTGACGAAGAAGTGCGTGACCAAGGTAGCGCAGAAACCCTCTCAATGCTTGCTGCATGTAGACGACTGCATGATTGAAGAGATCTTACCCGATCAGAAGCGCTAAGGTGACAAATTACTGAACTAAATAAATAGTTATTTCTTGGCGTGAGGTGATGCCATCTAGTGGGAGAAGATGTGAACATCCTGCACAAGTTCGCAGGGGCGATATCTGTAGACAGATAAGAGGGTTTAGATTAGGCGGCTTGTTCTCCGATTAGTTCTTGAGGAGTTAGTAGAAGGAGATAACAGACTAAGCACGTAAGTACTCGCCTACCTCTACTTTTAACTTGGGCTCTCACCAAGGGAAAATGTATCCTTAAAATAAATAAATAATGAATTTATTTTCATTATACCCCTTGGGTCCTGGGGACAATAATATAGGTTAAAAAACATTAGAGCAAATTCTTCTTTATGTAATCAAATAATAAATAAAATTTAGTATTATATAGCTGGTTATAATGCAGTACTATAGCTCGTTTTTCCTCGTTCTCCTGCAGCTTTTCAAATAATGCCATTTATAAAGACAATCTTACGATGCCATGTCGACCAGTTCATATGGAGACTAAAAACGAAGGTATATCTAATGCTTATTTACGTGCAAGATTTAATTTTTTATTGTACTGCGTATTTATTTAGTATGTTACGATTAATACTATGTATTACTTATTTCTTAATACTCGTTATATTATATTCATTATAGTTATTTACTTAATTATTATGCCATTTATTACGTTATTTTATATTTATAATATTTGGGACAAGCATATACCCTATTTTAATATATTTGCTTGTTAATTTTTGTAGAAATAATTTACTGCAAAAAAACGTTGAAGTCACAAGTAAAAGATGCATGGTAAACATTGCTTGGATTTTATCATATTTTTCTTGCGAAACTCAAGCTATTTTACTTTAGTGCCTATTACAAGACTTTTCAAAAATATCAACAAGTTTTCACCGATTCTACAGTAGAGAAGCTAAAAGTTTCGTTATTTTGATATAACTGTATATATAATATATATTATAATTCTTTTAGCTAACCGTTGAATTGATGAGTTCTTTAATGGCCGAAATCGAGTTGGAACTGTGCAATCTATGCAGATTTCCCTCGTATCATTAAAGATGGACATACATGGAAATAAATGACGAAATTTAATATACGGGCCGGTGAGTCCAGTAAGCGTAGAAGACATGACTGCTGAGCATTATTTTGATTGGCTGGGAAGGGAATGGGGAATAGCTCACTATCGTAGTTACATTCGTACATATCTTCCATTAAAAAAAAAAAAAAAAAAAAAAAACTTTTTTTGTGAAAACAAATTGTAGAACATTAACTATATTTAAAATTTTAACTCCTATTATGTTCTTTAATATTTTAGAAGATTTCCTATTGTGAAATCCACGTTGACAACATGGGGAATTTTAACGGAACCAACAACCTACAACAATTTGCAATAAAATGGCTAAATAAAATAAATTTTATTGAATAAATACGAGGGAGTAGAAAAAAAAAAAAATCTTACCGTCCCAGCTGAGACAGTAAGATTTTTGTATTCTATTCCCTTGTATTTATTCTATAAAATTTATTTTATTAAGACATTTTATTGTAAACTGTTGTAGGTTGTTGATGGACTTGATTTTCCCACTCCGAACTGGAGAGGTAATATGTGTAACATTACTCACTTATTATATATTTTAAGAGTTCTCTTTCCATTAACTTGGTGTAAAATGATTCCTATTAAAAATATTAATTTTCTTGTGGCAAAAAATCTATCTGTCCCAGCAAGGACTCGAACCTGGCTCTCCTGCTTTCCCATTAAAATTATTTCCGAGCGCATTTTCTACACATCTGATCATTTTAAATAAAAAATAAATTCCTCCAATCAAAATTTAAAATTTTTACTCCATGGGGCAAAATGAAGGTCTAAGTCGTGCCCTTCGTGTAGGAGCCCACCCTGTATGAAGGCATGCCAGTAATGGCGTTCTGAATCCACATTTCGGCTCTGTAGAGACCTCGATTGGTTGTGTGTTGCGACAACATTCGGCAACAATATTCGGCTAGGGAAACCGCCAGACTGAGAGACGGTGCCTTTACAAAGTACTCAGTTGACCAGACTTGCGAATCCACACGGCAGTTGTAAGTCCGTGTCTCAGGTCATTCCTGAACGTTGGCCGGTTATGCCTCACCGGTTACTTAATTTGTAAAGCTCCTCGGAGCACAGCGTCCGTAGTCAAACTGTCACCATAACCCGCACATACCTACGGGTAAAGGGTCGCTATAGGTGGTGTACAAATTACACTCACTCCACCATAGCACACGGACAGCTATTTCATAGCAAATTCTATATTGTTCATTGTTTTTACTAATAAGCGAGGCAGTAGTAAAAAATAAATAAATAAATAAAATAACATTCCTGTTCTGTAGCAGCATCGGTCTCGCTATTTAATATCTATACCACTTATAGAAAACCAACTAAATCTTCTAAGTAATTTATATTTATGGAGAGTATTCATCGACCCCGTTCGTCGGTTTTATATATATGATAATTAAAAATCCCCTCTTTGTCTCTGGATAAATGGAATAAGTCTGGTAGAAGAATTACTTTGGAACAAACTCACAGTTCGCTGGGTAGGATGGCCTTCAGTCTTGCAGCTAGCTGGTCGAGCAGATATGATGAAAGGATTGGAAGTCGTAGGATATAGTGTGAGGCCTGTAATATCCTGACGAAGAAGTGCGTGACCAAGGTAGCGCAGAAACCCTCTCAATGCTTGCTGCATGTAGACGACTGCATGATTGAAGAGATCTTACCNTTATGTGTGTTTTGAATTGAGCTTTAGCCTAAACGCTCCCATTGGGGAATGTAGTATTTATTTTTCTAAGATGTAAGTTTTAGTTATATGTATCATGTAATATCAGGAAAACTGACACACACATATATATGTATGACATATTCGTCATTGATCGTATCTTTAGCCCCGGAGTTCACGCGAAGGCTGGCTGTATGCTCCCTAATCCTCTTGTTTATTTGCAAATCACGTATCAGGGGGCTCTAATCCCACCCTTTCGATACTCCCGTTAAACCACCCCCTGTGTGGGCAATCAATCCAGATCGTATTTTCTTTCGCACAGACACGTGCTCTTTCTTCGCTATCTCTTATTATTTCCAAACACAGTTCCGGTGAAAATTGAAATGGGTTATTAATCTTGCCTTAGTTCTGGGAAAATTCTTGTTATAGCAATGTTCGGCATTGAAACCAAAGCAATCGATTAATGAGCCGTGGAGATAATCACAACAGTTATATGAATAATTAAAGATATCAGTTAATTTAAAAAAGAAACAACTTAATAATAAAATTATTGTAAAGTATGTAAGAACTTAATGATTAATCATAATTAAATGAGTATTTAGCAAATTATATTTATGCAGCGGTACTACCATTTGTTATATTAATTATTTATCAAAATTCAAATTTAATAACCATCTGAAAAAAAATATCACTTTAATTCACAAGTATATGTATACATATTATATACCCACTCGCAATCTCTCTCTCTCTCCCCCTCCCTCTCCCACCCCCTCATCCATCACTCCCTCACCCACTGACTTCTGGCAACGGATTAGGCAAGCACATTATAATGTTATTTATTTAGTAGTGCTCATTAGGGGATTAGTTGGGGTTGGAATATAATTCTTATATTTATTATCAAATATAACTATGTAGTCTTATAATGATGTGCATGTAAAATGTTCATTTATTTATATCATTATTGTTTTGTTTTTAAATATATTCAATATTTTATTTTATTGCTTTGATTTTTTTTATTGTTTTCAAATGGATTAAGATTAAAAAGTGTAATATAAGTAGCCTGAAATTTTCAGGAAGAAAGGATGTAGTAGTAGTAGTAGTAGATCATTGAAGGGCAATCAACTTCTAGGTTATTACGCCCTATAAATACCCTTTAATATTTACCGTTTCTTCTTCCGGGTTGGACCGTGTCAAATTGGTGTTATTTGCCGAGCTTTCGCACATCATGTGATGGCTTCTTCAGGGCTGAAAAGAGAATGAGAGTTGTAAAAGAGAGATTTTTAAATTCCAGGTGGTATAT
>KZ807082.1:20204-40931 GCA_000696205.2 Oncopeltus fasciatus
TATATATATATATATATATTATTGACTCAATCATCTCTTAAGTTGGAATATGTGAATTGTGTCATTTCTTAAAGTTAGGGTCTCATTAAATTGACTTTTGTCAAACCTGTTTGTTCACAGGTTCATTAATATATATTACCCATGTAGAGGATGGACTCATTATAGCTGATGTGGATGATAAAATAAATATATTTTCCTGTGTATTTAATTTGTGATATTTGATAAGATGTTTTATAGTGATATTGGTCTTGACAATTGTGTTGCTGTTGACACTTCATCTTCATAATCAGAGTATGTTCTTCAATAGAAAAAAAAAATACAAGCAATAACTTTTCCTTTTGAGAAACTTCTGATTCAATAATTTATTTAAATAATCATTTCATTAGATATGATTTGTTATTCTAAGTTAATAAGATGACCTGAGCTGTTGATCCTACAAAACAGCAGTACTTATCAGCTGAGATCCTGATTGTTTAAAGACTTTTTAAATGCCTTCAAGATTGTAAAAAAATGTCTATCCTTACAACAAAAAATGGAAAGAATAGAAATTGTCTGATTTGCTTCTGCGATGCTTATGAGATCATAAGGTTTGTAGGTGTATCTCATCTCTGTTTATGAAGTCACTGATACGCCTTAGTTTTGCTACAAAGCTCAGACTAAATTCTTTATTCAAGTAATAGAACATTTCGACTTTATTCTCATGGGCCTATGACTGGTTTATGGAAGTTTTTTTTATTATTTTTTTCCCAGAGCAAGAAATGCCAGGTTAGTAAATGTTTTGTCTGTATAAAAACTATACTTAGTTCTGCCATCAGAATTCTTATTTTTGCTGAGTAGAAACAGTAATCCTCAAGGACAATTGTTATTTGTGGTTATCAGTATTATTTTTTGTGTTTTCAAACTTATATAATTTTTTTCTTCACACTTTTCTTTTACTAGGAATAAGTATTATTATTTTATCAAATTTTATGCATTATTAATAGTTTTTTTAAGGATGCTGGTAGTATATAATGCTTTTTGGTTAAAATCCATCATTCAGAAACATAATAAGGGGAAATGACTAATGACTAATTATTTTAGGAATCAAAATGATCTATTAGAATAACCAAAATATTTAGGCCAGATACATTATTTTAAGTTAATAAGATGACTAGAATAGTTGATCCTTCTAGAGCTGACGTCTTGATAGTGTATATAATTTTAAATGCCTTCAAGGTACTGAAAACATACCTGTTTCTTATACCAATAAAAGGAATGAATAAAATTGGTCCAGTTAGCAACTGCGAGGCTGATGAGACCTCAAGACTTAGAGATGTATCTCAGACTATGTGTTTATCTTCGCAGGGGGTCCTATTGTTTGGCATACAAAAAAAAAACAAAAAAAAACTCAACCCATAGTTAAATGTCTACAGCAGAAATTGAATCATTGCAGCTAGTGAGTGTATCATGAAATTTTTCTTGAGGGGATAAGTAAATCCTGAATTTTAACATTGCAAATTTTACATTTGTATAGTTTTCTATAATATATTATTAGATGATTTTTGTTGGGGTTCAGTAAAGGTAGATCTAAACAATACAAATCTTTTAAAAAAAAGTGTTTTGTTTTTTTCTTTAATATCTGCCGATGTTTCAGTTTACATTGTAAGCCATCTTCAGGGCTGCAGAAATATAATGTCATGAGGATAAAATAATATTTTCTATATAATATAGAATTGCCCAAATGGAATGTGATATCATAAGTAAGAATGTAGAAAGCTATGTAAGAGAATTTTAAAAAACATGCAGACAACAACCTATTAAAAAAGTATAAATATTTTGTTTGGTTGTGGTTTTTTATCCCACGTAAATTTTAAACAATTAATGAGAGGGAACAGAATAAAAAAATCTATCTGTCCTCGCCAGTAATAATCCTGGCGAGGACAGATAGATTTTTTTATTCTGTTCCCTCTCATTAATTGTTTCCTATTAAAAAAGTTATTAAAAAATCATTGCAAAAAATTAAAAACAGAAATTGACAACACCTGTCTATCATGGAGATGAGGGGGACGTCCTGCCCCTAATTTCATATTTTCATGACTGAGAGGAAAATATAATTTTTGAGGACACCGTGGGTGGTGGAATGGCGGGGGGGAGGAGGTAAGAGAAGGAAGTTACAAAGGGAGAGCGGCCTGTTTCAAGAGAGGGCAATAAAAAGGACAAAGGAAAAAAAGGAAGGGTATTATTGGGAATAGGTAACTTTGGAACTGGGAAAAATGTTTAACAGGTTTATTAAGAAGGAGGGCTAATGGTTTTTAGAATCTTGAAAATGTTCACGTAGGCTCGTCAGATGTATTTACTGTTTCTTCTTCCGGGTTGGACCGTGTCAAATTGTTGTTATTTGCCGAGCTTTCGCACATCATGTGATGGCTTGGCAAATAACAACAATTTGTCACGGTCCAACCCGGAAGAAGAAACGGTAAATGTTGAAAATGTTTGAATAAGTTGAAGAAATTAGTACTATGTCTGTTCTGTCGTTAACTGGATTGTGTTGTAAGTTAATGTGACTGGTTTAAGATAAAAGGCTTTTATGTTCATAGGGTTCAGTGGATAGAATGGTTATGTTCTCGAAGTCAAATGTGTGTTTTTCGTGAATTTTGAAGTAAAAGGGAGTGGGGGTAGCAGGTACAAGGCAGGCGGAAGGTGTAAATGGAAAGCGGCCTGTTACAAGAGAGGGCAATAAAAGGACAAAGGAAAAAAAAAGGGGAAGGGTATTATTGGGAATAAGTGACTTTGGAACTGAGAAAAATGTTTTGACAGGTTTATTGAGACGGAGGGCTGTTGGTTTTTAAAATGTTAAAAATGTTTGAATAAGTTGAGGAAATTTGTTCTATGTCTGTTCTGTCGTTAACTGGATAGTGTTGCAAGTTGATTTGAACGGTTTCAGACAAAAGACGTTTGTGTTGGTAGGGTTCAGTGGAAAGAATGGTTAAGCTGTCGAAGTCAAATGTGTGTGCTTCATGAAAAACATGTTTAATGAGGGCAGTTTTTATTAGTTTCTTCTTCATGTCATTTTATGATTATTAATTCTATGGGCAATGGGGTTTTTTGTTTGTCCAATGTAAGAACCATGGCAATTATAAGAATAAGGAATAAGGAATTTTGTAGATAACATTAGTTCTGTTAAGAAGAGGGATGGGGCCTTTAAGGATGGTATAAATGGATTTTACTTTGTTGCTAGTGGAAAAAGCAAGCTTAAGGTTAGGGAAAGTTTTTCTGAGTGATTTCTTAATATTTTCAGAAAGTTTTGGAATGTAAGGAAGAGAACGGAAAATAAAGTCATTATTTTGGGGGAGGGGCATAGTTGAAGAAGTGGGAATAAAAAACTATTTTACAAGTTTTTTAATGGTGTGAATAGGAAAACCATTGGAGATGAGGATTTCAGTAAATTCAACAATATTTATCGTATAACTGACGTAGAGGGCTAAAAATATGTATATCTATTCCCTGTTGGACCGAATCCTGGACCAATCCATTCACACTAAAGGCCGACGGTCAACTAACTTTCCATTAAAAAGTTATTGATAACTTTTTGTGATTCCATTCATTTAAAATATATTCCAGAAATTCCGTTACAATGTATATTTAAATGAAATAAGCCATGCAGGAACAGTGTAAACCTAGTATAGTTCCCATTTTTAACTAAACAGTGACATACATTGAACTAAATGACTTTTAATGGGCATTGGCAGTAAGTAAGTAGTCACATACCACAACGTTTTTACTTCATTTCACCCAAACTACAGAAATAAGTCGGCGGCAAAGAAAGACCACTCTCAAGCGCCACTGGCTTGAAGGGTTCTGGAGCAGATGTGCTGCGCTCTTTCAGCCAGTCACTAAACTAACGGGTGAAGACCCACCTCTTGCCTTGCATTAATTTCCAGGTGAGCGTAAATATAGGAAGTCAGATAACTATAGTTGGCGTTTAATTAGGTACATTATTATTTTCTCAAAAAAACTAGGGACATATATAAGCTAGTCATTAGTATAATTACAGGCGAATTTCTGCTGAAAGTTGGTAGGCTCTCGAAAGTAACCACATTTTGGAGTGCAGTATATATATATATTCTTATAAGATAATAGTCCGTGGAGGTCCGGTGTGTCCAAGTGTCATGAAACTTTACTTCCTCTCGAACTCTAAGTTCAGAAATATCACAACAAACACGCTATTTAGCTGTTATCATTCTTGAATAAAGAAAAACTTCCCTATAACCTAGGGCCCCTACACGAAGGGCACTACTTTGACCTTCATTTTGCCACATGCAGTATAAGTTAAATTTTGATTGGCAGAAAATTAGAAGCAAGGAGAGGAGAATAGAATTTAAAAAAATCTATCTTTCCCAGCCAGGAATTTTTTTTATTTCATTCCCTCTCATTAATTGCTTAAAATTTACGTGGGATAATAAACCACAACCAACTAAATATTTATAAAGAAAAATTTAAAAAAGTAAATGACGAGAGTCGACAAATAGCTTGACAATATCAGCTCCTTCGAGTTTAAGACGAAGTTCTCGTCATTCTCGTGGGTTAGGCTCTCGCAATTGTAGTGGGAATTTAATAAGATATCTAGCTCGTCCTGGCGGTGCAATGGTGGAAATCTAGGTTCGATACCTGGCTGGGACAGATAGTTTTATTTCTTATTCCAATCCCTCTCATTAATTGTTTAAAATGTACGTGGGATAATAAACCACAACTAAATAAATATTTATAAAGAAAATTAGAAGCAATTTAGTGGGCGGAACTTACTTTTTTTTTCACAATTAACATGATCTACGCCCCTCCCCCCGCACCCTCTGCAAGGTGGATGTTGTCACAATGATTTAAGTTTATAAATATTAATTGAGTTGTGGTGTATTACACCACGAAAATTTTAAACAATTAATGCGAGAGAATAGAATATAAAATCTATCTGTCCCAGCCAGGACTCGATCCTGGATCTCCTCCTAGCAGGAGATCTTAGTTCGAGTCCTGGCTGGGACAGATAGATTTTTTAAATTCTATTCCCTCGCATTAATTTTTTATGATTTTAACCCATTACAATTTTATAACGGTGTTAAATATTAGAAAAATTAAACTATAACCCTTAATACAAATCGACTTTTTTTCCCCTTTAAAATCTATGAATTCCCTTAAAAAAATACTATTTATAAAGTCTTAACAGAAGTTCTAGCCTTAAAAATACGGAATGTTTAATAAGTATAAATGTTGAGTTTTTGACCTTGTAGATTATTTATAGAGACATTGTTGCTAAAATGACACTTAGGTCAGGGTTGATTAAAAGAAATACAATTCTAAAAAAGTGCATTTTTTATTATCTGCCTATGTTTCATGCATTGTAAGCATCCTCCAGTGCTGTTGAAATGCAATGTAATATGTAAAAACTAAATGAATTACATTAAATTCACGTCATCCTATTAATGTGGTATCAAATGCTGAGGGTAACAGTGACTACATGTGTTGGGACTATCATGATGAGGAGAGGAGGCGTGTTGTCATCTGTTGTCAGATAACTATAGTTGGCGTTTAATTAGGTACATTTGTATTTTTCAAAGAAACTAGGGACAAATATAAGTCAGTCATTAGTATAATTTCAGGTGAATTTCTGCTAAAAGTTGGTAAGCTCTCGAAAATTACCTCAATTGGGAGTGCAGTATTTATATTTTCTTATCTGATTAGATAGCCCCTTGATGTATAATTGACCTCAAAAAAGGTTTTATTGGACATTAGAACGATACATAATTGGAGAGAATGATACATTGAGATAGAGCAAACATAGCTAACTGAAAGTAAAAAAAAGAGAAGGTTACGCATAGAACAATATATATAACATATGGAAAGGTAAGTAACAAAGTGACGTCGCAAATCTATCACATTCATCTCCTCCTAGGTTTGGTGGTCGTCTTGCCAGGCGGGCCTTTTACGGATCCGCTGACTTCTTCGAAGCTGCTGAGCCGGTGGTGTCTGTGGAGCTGATGGTGTCTGGGGGGGCTGGAGATGTCTTTGGAGCCGGATCTTGGTTCTGGCGTGGGCCGGGAGATGTGTGACCCGCCGCACCGGAGGGTGGTTCAACTGATGCAGGTGGTGAGTCAGCGCTTCGTGGGGCGACCTCATCTTCTTGTAGAAAAACATCGTCTTCTTGAACTTGACCATGGTCGATGGCTTCCTCGAGAACTTCAGTCGGCGCAGGTGCCAGGAGTCTGGTTGAAACGGTGGTCTCCCTTCCATCGGGCAGTCTGACGTGAGCATACTCGTGGTTACCGTCGAGAAGGGTGACTTCCTCTACCAAGGGATCATACTTGGAGTTCCTTACAGGTCGCTTCATGAGTACAGGGCCAGGTGTTAGTAGCCAAGAGGGTGTTGATGATCCGCGGTTCAAAGTGTTTAAACATCCGTTCGTGCGGAGTCCGGTTCGAGGAGGTACAGAGGAGAGATCTGATGGAGTTCAATGCTTCGGGAAGGATGAGCTCCCAGGATCTGACATCCATGTTCTTCGTCTTGATGGCGAGTTCTACGGTCTTCCAGACAGTTTCGACGTAGCGCTCCGCCTGGCCATTTCCTCGCGGGTTGTATGGAGTGAGTGACTTGTCGCTATACCGCAGGAGTCGAGGAACGTCTTGAGCTCGGAGGACATGAAGGAAGATCCGCGGTCGGAGTGGATGAACGATGGCATTTCAAAGACGGCTAACAGCTGCTTGAGACTGGAGATGACTGAGGCGGTGGACAGGACAGTAACACGGGAACGCGAATGGAAAACGCGAGAATTCGTCAACGAGGATGAGGAGATACTTGTTTCTTGAACTCGAAGGAAGTGGCCCTTTCAAATCCATACATAATCTTTCAAAAGGCTGAGTAGCTTTTATGAGACGACCGGTTTGCTTGTAGAATCTGGGCTTGATTTCGGAGCACACTCGACACGAAGACACAATTTTTCTTATTTCTTCTAAAGTATAAGGGAGGTTCTGGCTTCTGACTCAGTGGTAGAGACGAGTTTCTCCTGGATGGCAGAGGGACGTGTGGATGTCTTGGAGTTTCTTGAGTGACGAACCAGTCATAGAGCAACTGTACCGAGAGAAGCTGAAGCTTTACCGGGCCGATAGAAAATTTCATACTCGTAACAGGATAATTTCAATCTCCAACGAAGATTTTTTTCGTTTTTAACTTTGCTCGATATTGTTGAACTGAACATGAAGGACACTGATTTCTGGTCAGTCACAAGTCTGAAAAACCTACCCATGAGATAGTGTCTCCATTTGCGGATGGCATACGCTTCTTTCTCAACTGATGAATGCCGCTGCTCTGATGGGCTGAGAGTCCTCGAGAAGAATGCGACGGGGCGTCCGTTCTGTGAGAGTGTCACTGCGATGACCTTCTCTGATGCATCGGTCTCGATGGTGAGCGTAGGTTCCGAATCAATGGATGAAACCATGGCGTTTTCTATGCTAGTCTTCAGGGCGAGAAAAGTCGTCACTGCTTCCGGGTTGAGTGGAAACTTGCCTTGCGATAATATTTTGATCTTCTCGGAGAATTTCGGTCTAAAGTTGGAGTAATGAGCAAACATCCCCATGGCTCTTCTAAGGGACGGTGTGCCTTTAGGGACTGGGAGTTCACGGAGGGGTTTCAGTCGATATGGATCGGGTTTTATGTTGCCGTTAGTGATGACGTAACCGAGGAAGTGGATTTCAGTTAGGGAAAATTTGGATTTCTCTTGGTTGATGGTGAGATTGTAATTCGCCACAGCTCCCATGAATCTTCGTAGGTTCCAATCGTGTTCGTCTTGGGTTTTTCCTCCAACCGTGATGTCGTCCAAAAATAATAAAACACCTTCGAGTTTTTCGTGGTCGATGATCTCGTTAATTTTCCGCTGGAATGCAGCCACAACGTTAGTGACCCCGAACGGAATACGCTTGAATTGGAGGAGCTTACCACCTGCTTCAAAAGCCGTAAAGCATCATTCTTCATCTTGGATCGGGATCTGATGGTAAGCACTCTTCAAATCGATAGCGCTGAAGACTCGATAGTTGGCTACGCGATCGACTAGGTCGTCTACTTTCGGCAGAGGAAAAGCGTCCAGGAGCGTGTACCTATTGATGGTTTGCGAATAATCGATAACCATCCGTCTTTTGTGATTGTTGCCAGATACTAACAAAACCTGGGCTCTCCAAGGCGAGATACATTCCTCAACGATTCCTTCCTTCAGTAAGCGTTCTACCTCCTGCTTGATAAACTGAGAGTCTGAGTAGGAGTGGCGACGAGATTTGACGGAGATCGGCTTGACTGTTACGTGGGGAGAAATTCGGGCCTTAGGATCTATCTGGTGAAATGTGTGGAGTTGAACAGAATAGTTGTTGCGTATCCATCTAGGATTGGTTACGGGGTGGGTTTTGTCAGCATGGAAAAATTATAAAAGGTTTTTTTTTTTGTTTTTTTTGACGGCAAAATTAGTTGTATACGATAGTTAAGCTTGAAACTAAACTTAAGATAATTTATATTACCTTTAGTTTTAACAATTTTAAAATTTATAAAGTATTTTTAAAGGACCGAATATGGTGGGAGAATTTATGGTAATAAACGTTTGTGATCATAGGGTACAGTGGAAAAAATGGTAATTTGGGCAAAAGACAAATGTGTGTCCTTTGTGATTGACGTATTTTGTAAGGACGGTCCTCATTTCTTTTTTTATTTTTGTGATTGTTGATTCTATGGGATATAGGGTTTTTGGTTTGCACAATGTATGAAGTAGGAGTAGAACATGGGATTCTGTAGAAGACATTAGTTCTGATAGGAAGGGGGATGGGGTCTTTGAGGATGGTGTGCCCAATCATCATTCACACTCTACAAATCAATATCTGATAAGAAAATCATGACAGACACATTAAACGTCTGACAGACATCTTTCTCGTTAACGTTTTCTCTTCCCACACTATTACATAAGATAATTTTTAGTGCAAGGGAACAGAATAAAAAATCTAACTGTCCTAGCCAGGACTCGAACCTGGATCCCCTGCTATCCGGGCCGGTGCATTTGCCACTTATGCTACCGAGACAAGTCTGATAAGTTATTAAATTCCCCGCACTAAAAATTATCTAAATTTACGTGGGATTAAAGACCACAAAATAAATAATATTTATAAAACTATTACATAAGTTGTTTACAAAATCTATATTTTCACTTCCCAAACCAAGCCCCTCTCTCAAAACCTTTCTTTCCATCTCTCTTTTATATTCCCAAACTTTCTGAAAAAAATTTAAAAAGAAAGAAATTTCAAAGAAAATCTTTCCCTAACCTTAAGCTTCCAATTCCCACTAATTACAAACTTAAAACTATTTACACCCTCAAAGACCCCATCCCTCTTCCTAGCAGAAACATGTTCCCAAAAGAATAATTCTTGTTCCACTCCTATCGCCATAGTTCATTCATTGGGCAAACCAAACACCCAATTTCCCATAAATTCATTTTATCAGATAAATGAGATAAAAAAAAAAAAACATATAAAAACTGACCTCACAAAATACATCATTGACGAAGGACACACATTTGACTTAGGTAACTTTCGTATTCATTCCACGTTACCCTATGAACACAAACGCCTATTATCTGAAACTGTACACACGAACTTACAACAAAATCCAGTTAACGACAGAACGGACATAGAAAACATTTCTTCAACTTTTCTAACATTTTCAACTCTTAAATCAACCCATTCAACTGTCTTCTAGATCCCGAGGCTACTTATCGGAAATAATTCCTACCTTCCTTTCCCGGTAGGCTACTCCTACTACTACCTTCCTCCTTTGGTGTAGGCTACTCTTTCTTTATACTTCCGCCTCACAACCCCACTCTTTACTTGTCCATCTTTAGTTTTCCTAATTTCCAAACCCTAATTCTCAGACATGAACATTTGATTCAGGTGACTACACGCCCCCTCTCCCCTCCCCATCATGATAGGTAGCTGTGGTGAGGATTTTCAACGCATTTAGTCACTGTTTTCTTCAGATAATAAAAAAAATGCACTTTTTAATAATTGTATTTATTTTAATCAACCCTGACCTAAACGCAACAAAGTCTTAATCTTCAAGGTCAAAAACTCAACACACTTATTAAACATTCCGTATTTTAAGGCTAGAACTACAAAATAGTATTTTTAGGGAAGCCATAGAATTTAAAGGGGAAAAAGAAAAGTCAATTGGCATTAAGGGCTATAATTAAATTTCTCTTTCATTCAATACCGCCATCAAATTGGAATAAACTTAATCATAAAACAAATAATGCGAGGGAATAGAATAATAAAGTTTTACTGCATCGGGGGGCAAAATGAAGGTCTAAGCCGTGCCCTCCGTGTGGGACCCTAGTTCCACTAGGGACGGTTTTCGTCAATTCATGGACGACCACATTAAAATGGCGAGTAAGATGACACTTGGACACACCGGACCTCCACGGACATTGGTCTGATAAGAATATATATATATACTGCACTCCAAATTGTGGTTACTTTCGAGAGCCTACCAACTTCCAGCAGAAATTCACCTGTAATTATACTAATGACTGACTTATATTTGTCCCTCCTTTCTTTGATAAATACAAATGTACCTAATTAAATGCCAACTATAGTTATCTGACTTCCTATATTTACGCTCACCTGGAAATTAATGCAAGGCAAGAGGTGGGTCTTCACCCGTTAGTTTAGTGACTGGCTGAAAGAGCGCACCACATCTGCTCCAGAACCCTTCAAGCCAGTGGCGATTGAGAGTGGTCTTTCTTTGCCGACGACTTATTTCTGTAGCTTAGGTGAAATGAAATAAAAACGTTGTGGTATGTGACTACTTACTTACTGCCAACGCCCATTAAAAGTCATTTAGTTCAATGTATGTCACTGTTTAGTTAAAAATGGGAACTATACTAGGTTTACACTGTTCCTGCATGGCTTATTTCATTTAAATATACATTGTAACGGAATTTCTGGAATATATTTTAAATGAATGGAATCACAAAAAGTTATCAATAACTTTTTAATGGAAAGTTAGTTGACCGTCGGCCTTTAGTGTGAATGGATTGGTCCAGGATTCGGTCCAACAGGGAATAGATATACATATTTTTAGCCAACCAGTGTAAGGTCCGTTGACAGTAGTTTTTTGTTTCCCTAACTTGAGCAAGTAAGTTAACAATGCTTCAAGAATCCATCAAAAGGAAATAGGAGGGATAACACAGGGATCAATCTTAGTTGGCCCACTGTTGTATATAATGAATGTCCTACCATCATTTTTACATTCCAATAACAAATGTTATTTATTTAACTGATTGTTTTAAAAGTGAAAAACGAAGAGTTAACTATTGATATAAGTAACACACTTTCAGCTCTTTATGATTTAAGTTTATTCCATTTGATAACTATATTAAATATAGAGATATTTAACTCCCAACCCTTACTGCAAATCTACTTTCTTTCCCTTTAAAATCAACGACTTCCCTTAAAAAATACTATTTACATAGTCTTATCAGAAGTACTAGCAATAAAAATACGGAATGTTTAATAAGTATAAGTGTTGAGTTTATGACATTAGAGATTATTAATAGAGACTTTGTTGCGTTAAGGTCAGGGTTGATTCAAAGAAATACAATTCTTAAATAGTACATTTTTTATTATCTGCCTATGTTTCGGCTTACATTGTAGGCATCCTCCAGTGCTGTTGAAATGCAATGTCTTATGAGATAAAGTGGAATGAATACGAATGTTATCTAATTCAAATGTGTCTCCTTCGAGAATGACGTATTTTGTGAGGTCAGTTTTTATATGTTTTTGTTGATCTCATTTTTCTGATTACTGATTCTATGGGAGAAGAGTTTTTGTTTTCCCAATGAATGAACCATAGGGGTGAAACAAGGATTATTCTTTTGGTTCTGTTAGGAAGGGGGATGAGGTCTTTGAGGGTGTAAATTACATTCTGTTAATAAAATTATTTTGTAATTTGATTCTAATGGAAAACAAAGAACAAAACAAAAATAACTTTCAGTGATTATCACATTCTATTCCCTTGCACTTCTTGTATAAAACTAACGTGAGATTAAATACCACAACTAAAATCAGCATTTAAAAACTATTATGATAGGATCACTATTCATCGTATACAAGTAATCTCTTTTGATGATTATTATTTTGAAATTTCAGTTAATTTGACTTGACTAATAAGTTAATAGTTAGAACAATTTTTAGTGCAAGGGAACATAATAAAAAATCTAACTGCCCCAGCCAGGACTCGAACCTGGATCTCCTGCTATCCGGGCCGGTGCATTTACCCATTATCTCACGGGGACAAGTCTGATAAGTTATTAAATTCCCCACACTAGTGTCGAGATTCTAACCTATGTGGCAGACGAATATATCGGCTTATGTTCTAAGGAGCTGACATTGTGAAGCTGTTTAAATGACTCTCGTTAATTACTTTTAAATTTTAATTTTATAGACCACATTATATATATTTTTATAACTTATCAGACTGGTCCCGGAAGTATAATTGGTAAATGCACCGGCCCGGATAGCAGGAGATCCAGGTTCGAGTCCTGGCTGGGACAGTTAGATTTTTTTTCTATTCCTTTGCACTAAAAATTATTGAAATTTACGGGGGATTATATACCACAGAAAAATAATATTTATAAAGTTAATAGTTAAGAGATAAGCCTTGTGCAACTCCACATTATATAACCTAACAAGTCATGGCTAGTGTAATAGTGCTTTTATCAGTATTAATTACTGTGTTGTTAAACAAGTAACAAATTCTAAACTGTTTAAAATATTATTATACTTAATAATTATTTAGGTTATATATTGATGTGCACTTATTCAAGACAGTTCTAACTACTACGTAAGTTAATTAAAGTTTTAAAAATATAAAAATATTGTTTAGATTACTCATATACGATAGGTAGTTGAATAATAGTTTATTTCTTTCAGAATTAATACTCATATAATAATTGTTTGTGTGTGTTTGTATTTAGTGAATAATATAACTAGTAAATGCATAAATGATGATAGGACATTCATTATATAGAACAGAAACAACAGTGGGCCAACTAAGACTGACCCGTGTTTTATCCCTCCTATTCCCTTGATGGATTCTTAACTTACTTGCCCAGGTCAGGTAATCCAAAAAAAAAAACAATTTATTGTTAATTTTCTTTATTATTTATGACATTATAACTAAAAATATGTATATCTATCCCCTATGGGACTGAATCCCCGACGAATCCATTCTCACAAAAGTTCGACGGTCAACTAACTTTCCACTAAAATTTTACTGATTCTTTTTTCGTGATCACTTGGCTTGAAGGGTTCTGGAAGCAGATGTGGTGCGCTCTTTCAACCAGTCACTAAACTAACGGGTGAAGACCCACCTCTTGCCTTGCATTAATTTCCAGGTGAGCGTAAATATAGGAAGTCAGATAACTATAGTTGGCGTTTAATTAGGTACATTATTATTTTCTCAAAAAAACTAGGGACAAATATAAGTCAGTCATTAGTATAATTACAGGTGAATTTCTGCTGGAAGTTGGTATGCTCTCGAAAGTAACCACAATTTGGAGTGCAGTATATATATATATTCTTATCTGAGAACCGTCCGTGGAGGTCCGGTGTGTCCAAGTGTCATCAACTCGCTATGTAGATGTTCATTCCTGAATTAGTGAGAACCGTCCCTAGGTTATCCAGGGTCCCACACGGAGGGCACGGCATAGATCTTCATTTTGCCCCCCATGCAGTAAAACTTTATTATTCTATTCCCTCGCATTATTTGTTTTATGATTAAGTTTATTCCAATTTGATGGCGGTATTGAATAAAAGATAAATTTAACTACAGCCCTTAATGCCAATTGACTTTTCTTTTTCCCCTTTAAATTCTATGGCTTCCCTAAAAATACTATTTTGTAGTTCTAGCCTCAAAATACGGAATGTTTAATAAGTGTGTTGAGTTTTTGACCTTGTAGATTAAGACTTTGTTGCGTTTAGGTCAGGGTTGATTAAAATAAATACAATTATTAAAAAGTGCATTTTTTTTATTATCTGAAGAAAACAGTGACTAAATGTGTTGAAAATCCTCACCACAGCTACCTATCATGATTGGGAGGGGAGGGGGGGCGTGTAGTCACCTGCATCAAATGTTCATGTCTGAGAATTAGGGTTTGGAAATTAGGAAAACTAAAGATGGACAAGTAAAGAGTGGGGTTGTGAGGCGGAAGTATAAAGAAAGAGTAGCCTACACCAAAGGAGGAAGGTAGTAGTAGGAGTAGCCTACCGGGAAAGGAAGGTAGGAATTACTTCCGATAAGTAGCCTCGGGATCTAGAAGACAGTTGAAAGTCTTCTTATGAAAGTCCATGAATGGATTTTATAAGAACAGCCCTGAAATTTTTCCTGAAGAATTGCTAAGTTTATTTAATTATATATTGAATTCAGGTAGGTTACCGCAGAACTGGCAAAATTCTATTTTTTCATTTTTCAAGAAAGTCAATAATAATATTGTTAAAAACTATTATGGAATATTGCTGTGTGATTCAGTGTATAAATTGTTTACTGGACTCGCATTAAATAGGCTAGAACATAGAGTATAACCTATTTTTTATTGTAAAAATACTAACTTCAAAGAAAGGAAGGAGGTTGTACTCCTTCTTCATTGATTTTAAAGCCGCCTTTGATTCACCAGAAAGAAGATCAGTATTCCCTAAACTCAATGATCTGGGAGTTTTCACAAAATTCATTCGTATATTGCAGGCAATGCACAAGAAACTGGGTCAAGGGTGTTGTGTGGAGACAGATTGTCTGAAGAATTAGGCATAGATTGAGGCTAAAACAAGGCTGCCTTTGGTCACCATTGTTTTGTTTTTTTCATTTTTTATAGACCATTTGGCTAACTTTATAGATGAAAGAATAGTTTTAGATGGAGTAAAAAAACCATGCATTTTGTATGCGGACGATATAGTANCAACCATTCGCAAATCATGTTAATGTATTTATTCGGTCTTAAATGCTTCCTTATTATTGTTTCTTGAATATATTGAGGAACGTAGTTATAAATAGCAAAGGAAAGGAAGGGAGCATGTCGGGTATACCAGGAAGATGAAGTTAGGGGATTTTTGACATTAAAAGAATTCACTTGTCGTGTGGAATAGGAATGCTTGTTAAAGGTTGTAGGAGATAGTAGTGAGTTAATATAAACATGTTTGAGGATGGATTTCACGAAGATGTGCCGGATCGGAAATACTGGAAAGAGCTGGAAGATACTGTCAGAGGGGAAACGAACAGGGACTTTTAAAATAGTTTTCACAATATTTTTTTGGACAACCAGAAGAGGTTGCAATGACGAAAAATGTGCACCACCCCAGACGACAATGCCATAATTAATGAGAGAACCCACATAAGCATGATAAATAGGCAGTAGTTCCTCCATCGACAAACACTCTCTTAGTATACGGAAGGCAAAGGTATAGGACCTAATGCTCCTCCTTGTCTTTGCTATATGTTTGTCCCATTTGAGTCTGCGATCAATTTGGACTCCCAGATATGTTATATCTGGTACTTGAGTTATTTCATCACAGTTACATTTGGTTTGCTCCGGGTTGGCACAATGATGTAATTTTAAATTAAAATCTGGTACTACTCCCATTATTGAAAAGTTTATGAACTTAGTCTTGTCAATGTTGATAGTGAGTATGTTGCTGTCAAACCATTTGAGGACTCTTCTAAGGTGCACCTCAGCAGTTAATTTAGTTTCTTCCCAATTCCGCCCAACGTACAATATCACTGTGTCGTCAGCGAAGAGTGTAATACGCTCCTTTTCCGTACTTAACTTTGTTAAGTCGTTTATGTAGATGAGAAATAAGAGCGGACCAAGAGTACTGCCCTGAATCACCCCATATTCCACCTGGTGGAATTAAGGTAGGTCACCGCAGACTTCTAAATTTTTTCCAATATTCAAGAATGGAGGAGAAAATATTGTTGAAAACTACCGTGGAATATCGCATTGTGATTCAGTGTATACATTTTTTACTGGACTCCTACTAAATAGGCTAGAACTATAGCTAGAACGGAAAAGCAACTACTATCGGCGGACCATCAGAGAAGCCATCGAAATAACCAAGAATCTGAAAAATATCAACAGGGAAGACGGATACAGACTCAGCAAGAACTGGAAACCAGCGCTAGTTGACAAGAGGATCCAAACAATCAGTGACCAGCTACCTGACTACTCCAGAGACCAGCCGCCAGAACACAGTATCGACCAATGGGAAGGCAGGCTTCGCCCAAGGACCGGACCGCGCCTGGATTATACACCACCTGGTGTATAAAACATGGTATTTATATACCACCCGGATTTAAAAAACAGCTCTCATTCTCTACTCAGCCCTGAAGAAGCCATCACATTATGTGCGAAAGCTCGGCAACTATCAACAATTCAACCCGGAAGAAGAAACAGTAAATACAAAAATAACTTTATTCAGAGCTCTGGGGTCTTTCTTACATTTAGCAAATTGTAGGAGTACAGATTTTTGATTTTTTTTTTTAAATTTAATATAAAATTCATGCTAAAACAGTGAAAACAAGCGAATCAGAATCAATTCAAGCAGATCCAACTGACTATCTCGCAAGATAAGAACAGTCTTATCTCTAATACCCCCCCCCCCCACTCACGGCCTTGTAGGGGTAGTACATCTCCTCGGCTCCCTCCCACCCCCTAAGACACCCGCTGCAGAAGAGGGGTGGGGCAGGGTTGTGCTCTCACCAAGCGAACGGGGCTCAACACCTCATAGGATGAACACTGATGTCCATTCAGTCAAGACGGAATCACCCCGCCTAAGATACAAAACTCTACAGCGTCTACCACACCACTGTAGACCACTACAGTCCGTCCATTAGCAAAAAAAAAATAGTACAAATATATTTTTATACAACAATTAATGAGAGGGAATAGAATAAAAAAATCTATCTGTCCCAGCCAGGAATCGAACCTAGATCTCCTGCTATCCGGGCCGAGGTATCGGGCAGCACGGCCCGGATAGCAGGAGATCTAGGTTCGATTCCTGGCTGGGACAGATAGTTCTTTTTTTTTCTATTCCTCTCATTAATTGTTTAAAATTTACGTGAGATAATAAACCACAACCAAATAAAATATTTATATTTTTATTCAGGTTTATATACATGTGTGTGGGTGAGTGTACATTTGTGCGCGAGAAAGAGTTATCAACCAGGTATCAAATAGAGTTGTAAGTTATTGAGGTCTGAAATCAAATAATTTTGTACAACTAATTTAGCCTAGGCCAATATTTTGAGAATATATTTTTTCTTCTTCGGGGCAGAAAAAACACACAAACATTTTATTTACAATTTTGATATGATCATTAATTATGAAATAAATAACAATATTATGTAACTATTACTATCATATATCAGTAATCTAAACAATATTTTTAAAACTTCAATTAACTTACCAAGTTAATAGTAAGAGCTAAGTCTTGTATAACTGTACATCAATATATGGCCTAATTTATTATTAAGTATAATAATGCTTTTAACAGTTTAGTAATTGTTACTGTAATTTAACAATACGGTAAGTAATACAGATAAAAGTAGATAGCCATGACTAGTTAAATTATATAATATGGAGTTGCACAAGGCTCATCTCTACCTATTGACTTATTAGGCAAATTAAATGTAATTTCAAAATATTAATCATGAAAAAGAGATTATTTGTACACGATAAATAGTGAACCTAACATAATAGTTTATAATTTGAGAGGTTGAAAGGCAGATCCTTGTCTTGTAACTCCAACCTCCCTCCTCACCCTATTGACTCAAACAAAGATGGCCCCGTGACCTCCTGGGGAGTCTGTAAATAATTTGAGAGTGGTTTCATTGGTCACATTCTCTCCTCATGTGATTATCATTGAATGTCATTTTTATTTTGTTCTTTGTTTTCCATTAGGATCAAATTACAAAATGTTATTATTTAAACAGAATGTAATAAATAAATAAAAGTTTAAGAAATATTATTACTAATCATATTTTAGCCATCGCTTGAAGATAGCTTCCCATCGCTTAGGGAGAGTCTCCTCTTGGAGATACCTATTCTAGTGATCATTTTTCATTAATCGTTTCATTCCTCGACAGGTTCGACCGAAAATAAGTTTTATTCCAACAAGATAATGCTCGTACTCACACTTCCTGTCGAGCCAAAGAAAAGTTTAAAAAAACTTCAAGGGTTCGAACTCCTACCATATCCACCATCTTGTCCAGATGCCCCACCATAGGATTACTACTTGTTTCGATCCCATTTTATTCCAGGGAAAAAATTGATATTTTTGTGGAAGTTGAAATTGCGGTCAAAGAGTTCTTTGAAAGCCATCCCGAGAAATGTATCAGCATGGGATTGAACGATTGGTTTGCTGATGGCTCAAGATGGTAGATAACAATGGACTATACTTCAAGTATTAATAGAATTTTATTTTAAAGATATAATACAAATAATTGTTTGAAAAAAAGGAACTTTTTTTTAAATATCTTTAAAATAATACTATTAAAGCTTTATAACAAAATTTATAAAATCAAATCCATACCAGATGATTGGTATAAAGGTATAATTATTTCTATTCTTTTTTAAAATAAATAAATATTTATTTATTATTTTTTANAGAAAATGTACTGAATAATAATTTTTTGTTTTTAAATTAATAAATATTTATTTATTACAGTCTGTTAGTTAACATATTTTAATTTGAGGACATAGAGAAATATACAATAGAAAAAATAAATGCATAAAAAATATTTAAAATAACAATAACATAAATAAATGATAAGCACTGTGCAGGGAGAAGGGGCACGTCGATCTCACTCCGAATAAGTTTAGGCATTAAGGCCCAGGAGGTCTCGAGCCATATCCGTTTTAGTCGCCGGGGAGGATTGTGAGGATTGGAGGCCAAAGACAGGGATTGGGCATATGGTTTAGTATGAAATTGGAGTTTACTATGGAAGAGCTTGAAGTGGATGGAGATAAGGTCTTGGACGAAAGAAATATTAAAGTCGTGATGAAGGGAAGAGTCGGACACATAATATGAAGCGTTAGCAATTATTCTGAGAATTTTGGACTGAAAGGATTGGAATATTGGAAGGCTTAGCGGCACCCCAGAGTTCTGCACAGTAGGTCAAGATTGGTCGTATTATGGTCTTGTAGTTGGTCAGTTTATTTTCTAATGTGAGATGTGAGAGCCTATTTATAAGGTTTTATAAGAGTTCGTGGCGTCTGTTGAGTTCTTGTCGTTTGATTTTAGTATGGTCATTCCAGTTGAGTCGTGGGCCAATGTGGAACCCAAGGTAATGGACTGAATCGGAGAGAGGTATGGGGATATTATGTTGCATGTAACATTATCAGGAGAATCTTTTCTTAGCTGAAAATTTACCTGTACGCATTTGGACTCATTTATTTTAATTCTCCATTTACTGCACCACTGCTGAATAGCATCAAGGTGGTTTTGTAAATTGTTAGAAGCGGTTTTGGAATCAGGGTGGGAGGAGAGGATCGCTTTGCCATCTGCAAAGAGGGCTAAAAGAGTATTAGGATGAGTAGGGATAAAAAACAGTAGTCACAAATCAGATTAAATAGTCCATAATCACAGCCAAGTCCAGAAAAAACAGCAAAACGATATCACATCTACGTGTACGGAGCACAAAAGCAGTCTGACAACCAAATCAATATCCCTTGTTGTATTCCCAGCCCTAACCCGTTTTTTTTTCTTTCATTCGCACCGAAATAAATCGTCACTTGTCTGGCTCGCACTTACCGTCTTAACTTGAAGGACAATTGGGACTGTTAGAACTGCCAACTGGAGCGTCCCAACTACTTTTGTTTCCCACGAAATGTGATGAAAACCCTAGATTTAATGTACCTCGTTAGATAGCTGAGGAAACGTAGATATTTCAAAATAAATCTGCTGAACAACTGCCAAAATATTTTCTTTAAATATCCCTTAGAGAAAAATAAACTTTCTAATATTTTTTTTTTCATTTCTTAACTATCACTTGTCTACTACAGCCTATTCAATTAACTTATGCACTACTTTAATGATTGACGCCCTAAAGCATCTTATTACACATGTAAACATGCAATAATAATAATAATAATAAGATACACAAAATAAACAAAATTAAATTTAGTAGCCTAAAATCTGCAATTTTTAATAAGAAAATTAAGAGTCGAATATCTCGAAAAGGGTTAGGTGTTGGATAGGGTGTTTTATTGTGAAATTAGTCAGAAATTATGGGTACTCCACTTCTGTAACCCTATTTTATAACATAAACCTCATACTATATCAATCAGACCTCATATTTCAGTTTGTATGCAATACCATACGTATGAAATAGTAAACTATATACCTCTACCGTATAGGTAGATATGAAACTGTTATCTCTGTTAGATATCTTAAATATCTAACAGAGATAACAGTTATCAATCAGAAGACAAGGTTGGGGATATGATAGTCATCTTAAATCAGTCTTTGCTCATACATTTCAAATCGTTAAATTTACTTCAGGAATATAAGAAAAACTGAACAAATAATCCATAACACAAAATGTAAATAATTAATATGTTATTAATATTAATATATCAAATTATTTTTAATAATTTTTGAGTTACACACACACACACACATATAT
>KZ807082.1:41257-51866 GCA_000696205.2 Oncopeltus fasciatus
ATCCCACCTGTTCTTATATATATATATATATATATAATTGCCCTAGCTGTACTTCTTTTACATATTTTTAGTATTTTTTGTCTATAAAAATTGTGAAGATTATATGATTAAGACTATCTCCTTGTCTTATGCATTTATCTGTTGTAAATGCTTGTACTCTGTTCCACTTGGAACTAAATTAGGATTTTGGTTCGTGAATCTAGTGGTCCTTAAGGATAGGATAGGCTATCCATCCTTATAGGTCCTTATGAACCTAGAATAGGAGGAAAATACAATATAGGAGAAGTATACCCACAATACGGTTATCTGCAAGTAAACAAAGCAATGCTTTATTTATGCATCTCCTAACAGGACATTGTGATAATATTCAACCTGGTAATATTATCATATCTGATCAGTGGAAATCCTACTTTACAATTGAATCAATACGAGGTATATATATACTTTACACCTTTCACTGTAAATAATAGTTGTTGAGCCAACAATTTGAGCTCATACTTAGGGGATGGAGTATTTACAGGCTTCTGCAAAAAGAAGAAACAAACTGAAAGTTTATACAAAGTATACAATATCAGATTTCTACCTTTGGGAAGTTTCTAAAGGAAAGGCTATGAAAGTGAGAATATATTTGTTGTTAAATAGCAAGTGATTATATTATGCAACATGACTGTAACCATCTTCCTGGTTTAAATTATAATTCTCTGATGGTGCCAAATGGTCAAAATTTAAAGAATTAAATAAATAAAGTAAAAATTCTCCTGAATACAGTGGCTTTTTGATATTACTCACAAATTGACATAACACATAAATTAACATATATTTAAATATTTTAAAAGTTACATCTTTAAGTCTTTAATTATTTTGAAAGTTACATTGATCTTACTTGTACTTGTTACACTATTTATTTTCCTTTCTGTTTTTTTTATTTTTAGTATACGAGCCTAGAGTATAATATTGTACTCTGTTGCTTGTTATTATTCTTAAGGGACACTGTTTACCCCAATGATAAAATAAATTTTCATTTTTAATATGTCAAATAAGATTATCATGGTTAATTACAAGGAACTAGATAACATATCCCAATCATATTATATATGTTTTAATGTTTCTTGTTGTCTTTAGGATATGGAAAAAAGAAAAAAATCTCTCAATGAGTAGTTGAGTTTACATTAAAACTTGAAATGATTTTATAAAAGTATCAAAGTTTTTTCTTTTTACTTAAATGAGACTGGCTATAAGGAAAATCAGGATGGATATGAAACTGTCAAAGAAGAACTATTTTATGGATAAATGAAAAAAGTCAAAGAACTGAAGAAAATTATGATATACAATTAAGGGGTATCAGAAGAATAACAAATAGACCTTACTGGTTGCTGAAGCAGAGAATAAAACGAATTGAAGCTATCCAGAAGGAAAAAAAATGGATGTAATACAAGTTGGAATTTTCCATTAAAATGATAAAGGATACAAGATTCTTAACTGCTTGAGAAATAGAAGAAAATTTAATTGTTGATTAACCATACAGCCTCTGTAATCATACATAATGAGTTTGTTTATATAGATACTGGTCTCTATATGCTTTCACACAAATGAACAGAAATATTTTTATTAAAAAATATATATATATTATTGACTCGGTCATCTCTTAAGTTGGAATATGCGAAGTCTGTCATTTCTTAAAGTTAGGGTCTTATTAAATTGACTTTTATCAAACCTGTTTGTAAAAATAAGACAGGTTCATTAACATTTATTACCCATGTAGAGGATGGACACATTATAGCTGATGTTGTAGCTGTTGATCCTACAAAACAGTAGTACTTAATAGCTGACAACCTGATTGTTTAAAGACTTTTTAAATGCCTTCAAGATAGTAAAAAAATGTCTATCCTTACACCAAAAAATGGAAAGAATAAAATATGTCTGATTGGCTTCTGCGGTGCAGACGAGATCATGAGGTTTGTAGGTGTATCTCACACTCGGTTGCACCTTTGTTTTAATAGAAAGCTGAGACTAAATTCTTTATTCAAGTAATAGAATATCTCGACTTTATTCTCATGGGCCTATAACTGGTTTATGGAAGTTTTTTTTTCTTATTTTTTTCCCAGAACAAGAATTTCCAGGTTAGAAAATGTTATGTCTGTAAAAAATCTATGTTTAGTTCCACCATCAGAGTTCTTATGTTTGCTGACTAGGAACAGTAATCCACAAGGACGATTGTTATTTGTGGTTATCAGTATTATTTGTTGTGTTTTCAAACTTATATAATTTTTTTCTTCACACTTTTCTTAAAATAAATATTATTATATTATCAATTTTTACGCATTATTAATAATTTTTTAAAGGATGCTGGTAGTATATAATGCTTTTTGGTTAAAATAAGTCCATCATTCAGAAATATAATAAGGGGAAATGACTAATGACTAATTATTTTAGGAATCAAAACAGTCTATTAGAATAACCAAAAATATTTAGGCCAGATGCATTATTTTAAGTTAATAAGATGACTAGAATAGTTGATCCATCTAGAGCTGACGTCTTGATAGTGTATATAATTTTAAATGCCTTCAAGGTACTGAAAACATACCTGTTTCTTATACCAATGAAGGGAATGAATAAAATTGGTCTAATTAGCAACTGCGAGGCTGATGAGTCCTCGAGACTTAGAGGTGTATCTCAGACTATGTTATCTTTGCGGGGGGTCCTATTGTTTGGCATACAAAAAAACAAAAAAAACTCAACCCATAGTTAAATGTCTACAGCAGAAATTGAATCATTGCAGCTAGTGAGTGTGTCAAGAAATTTTTTTTCAATAATGAATTTTTATTATTAAAATGTTCTTGAAATTATTAAAACCTGTCGTGGTATAGAAAAAATAAAGTACATTAATGGTCACTTTATTTTTAAAAAAATTGAATTTAAAATTATAGACTTATAAAAATAGTACTAGTTTAGAATATTGTAGAACTGGTGAACATTATGGATATTTTACTGGGAATTCATATTTTCTAAAAATTAACAGATTTAGAAATTCACTTGTTAATTGATTATATATTTTCAAATTGTTATTTTATTTTGTGTTTTTTACAAAATCATTTAATTTTTTGAAGAATGAATACATAAAATAAAAGGAGAAATATCAAATTAGGGCCTCCTTATAACATGGAATGTGAGGATTATTTTGAAGGAGGAAAAGTTATAAATGCATGTCAAGAAATGGCTTGAGAATCTGAATGTTAGGCTTCAGTGAAGGTACAACTAGAACAATAAACATTACACAATCTCAGGCAGTAATGACCCCAAACACTGCAATGGAGTCATATTGGGAAAATAACTTAATCAGAAAACAAGAAATTATCTGCCAATCTCTGTAAGAAACCTACTGTTCTTACTATTAGGTAAACCAATGAAAAGACATTCAAACTTATAGACATTTGCTCCCACTGCTAAACTTGAGGCTTGGTACATGGAGTTGGAGGAACATTTCATAAAGAATAAATATTTATGAAACACAGCTGTTTATATCATATATTATTATATATAGTTAAATAAAGACAGTGAAAATGAACACATGTATTCGGCCAAGAAGATGGACAATGTCCGAAAGCGCTCGCCAACAGAAGATATATATAGTATGTACAGCAAACAAAATATTTATTAAACAATTGCAGGGGATAAGTAAATCCTGAATTTTTGCATTCCAAATTTTACATTTGTATAGTTTTATTGAGAAATTCTATAATATATTATGCATGTATATTAATATATTATATTATATGAGGTTTAATTAATGACAAATTATTTTGTATTATTCCTATTTGGGTTATTGATAAAGGTAGAATCATAAAATTGATGAAGAACAAAATTACTAAATTATGTTAACACAAAAAGGTTTTAGTGATAAAAAAGTATATTTCTTAATATAATTACTTGGTTTTAAAGAAATGCTTTTGTAAAATTTGAAAAAAAAATAGTTACTTCTTGAGAAATGTGACTATAAAATAGGTAGACTTGCTCAAAAACAATTTAATTTATTGACAAGTTCAAAAACGCATACAGATGCGCATATACACAAAAAAAAACATATTCGGCACATACACTCACCCCTCTATTCAATTGAGTACCCCTCGATTTATGATAGTCATTTGTATCTACTATAAACTATAGAGTTGAAGTCAACATTAACTGTGACTAACAAACTCACCATTATAAGACTCTACTGAGACCTATTTGGACGTATGGATTCGAACTGTGGGGAACTGCTAAACCATCCAACATCCAACATAAAAATTGTTCGGCTCTTAACATTTGCCAAACAAAAAGCCACCTTGATAAAATTTTAAAATGACACCAATACAGCATTAGGAATCATAATACAAATTCCTCCCTTCATACCATAAGAAACAAACACACACCTGCATTTAATCCAAATACACTCCTGGCCTCATCTCGGTCTTTAAGGATTCAATATCTTGTGAATCAATTTGCTGAACTGTTTCGTTTCTTGTTCTGCTCATCACTCTTCATTTCGGAAATTGACTATAATGTTCTTGTAAGTAACATATAAAAAATATATGTATCTTCAAACATTAAAATTAACTATAAATTAAAACTAGTAAAAAAATAATTATTGAATCAATTTTTAAGNGGGGGTCCTATTGTTTGGCATACAAAAAAACAAAAAAAACTCAACCCATAGTTAAATGTCTACAGCAGAAATTGAATCATTGCAGCTAATGAGTGTGTCAAGGTATTTTTTTCAATAATGAATTTTTATTATTAAAATGTTCTTGAAATTATTAAAACCTGTCGTGGTATAGAAAAAATAAAGTACATTAATGGTCACTTTATTTTTAAAAAAATTGAATTTAAAATTATAGACTTATAAAAATAGTACTAGTTTAGAATATTGTAGAACTGGTGAACATTATGGATATTTTACTGGGAATTCATATTTTCTAAAAATTAACAGATTTAGAAATTCACTTGTTAATTGATTATATATTTTCAAATTGTTATTTTATTTTGTGTTTTTTACAAAATCATTTAATTTTTTGAAGAATGAATACATAAAATAAAAGGAGAAATATCAAATTAGGGCCTCCTTATAACATGGAATGTGAGGATTATTTTGAAGGAGGAAAAGTTATAAATGCATGTCAAGAAATGGCTTGAGAATCTGAATGTTAGGCTTCAGTGAAGGTACAACTAGAACAATAAACATTACACAATCTCAGGCAGTAATGACCCCAAACACTGCAATGGAGTCATATTGGGAAAATAACTTAATCAGAAAACAAGAAATTATCTGCCAATCTCTGTAAGAAACCTACTGTTCTTACTATTAGGTAAACCAATGAAAAGACATTCAAACTTATAGACATTTGCTCCCACTGCTAAACTTGAGGCTTGGTACATGGAGTTGGAGGAACATTTCATAAAGAATAAATATTTATGAAACACAGCTGTTTATATCATATATTATTATATATAGTTAAATAAAGACAGTGAAAATGAACACATGTATTCGGCCAAGAAGATGGACAATGTCCGAAAGCGCTCGCCAACAGAAGATATATATAGTATGTACAGCAAACAAAATATTTATTAAACAATTGCAGGGGATAAGTAAATCCTGAATTTTTGCATTCCAAATTTTACATTTGTATAGTTTTATTGAGAAATTCTATAATATATTATGCATGTATATTAATATATTATATTATATGAGGTTTAATTAATGACAAATTATTTTGTATTATTCCTATTTGGGTTATTGATAAAGGTAGAATCATAAAATTGATGAAGAACAAAATTACTAAATTATGTTAACACAAAAAGGTTTTAGTGATAAAAAAGTATATTTCTTAATATAATTACTTGGTTTTAAAGAAATGCTTTTGTAAAATTTGAAAAAAAAATAGTTACTTCTTGAGAAATGTGACTATAAAATAGGTAGACTTGCTCAAAAACAATTTAATTTATTGACAAGTTCAAAAACGCATACAGATGCGCATATACACAAAAAAAAACATATTCGGCACATACACTCACCCCTCTATTCAATTGAGTACCCCTCGATTTATGATAGTCATTTGTATCTACTATAAACTATAGAGTTGAAGTCAACATTAACTGTGACTAACAAACTCACCATTATAAGACTCTACTGAGACCTATTTGGACGTATGGATTCGAACTGTGGGGAACTGCTAAACCATCCAACATCCAACATAAAAATTGTTCGGCTCTTAACATTTGCCAAACAAAAAGCCACCTTGATAAAATTTTAAAATGACACCAATACAGCATTAGGAATCATAATACAAATTCCTCCCTTCATACCATAAGAAACAAACACACACCTGCATTTAATCCAAATACACTCCTGGCCTCATCTCGGTCTTTAAGGATTCAATATCTTGTGAATCAATTTGCTGAACTGTTTCGTTTCTTGTTCTGCTCATCACTCTTCATTTCGGAAATTGACTATAATGTTCTTGTAAGTAACATATAAAAAATATATGTATCTTCAAACATTAAAATTAACTATAAATTAAAACTAGTAAAAAAATAATTATTGAATCAATTTTTAAGAACCAGTTTAAACTGTTAATATTTTAAATTTACACTGTATACACAGAGAGCAAAATAACATTTGTTGGAGGCTTAATATGCAGTATCAAAAATAATTCTTGAAGTATCACTACCCTCACTTGCAATTATTAATATGAATTTTCTATAAATCAAACCATTTTTTTGTGTGTTTTTCCTTCACTGGGACGGAACACAAATTTATTCATTCCAATATAGAAAAAACCATATATATCTTAAGAAGAAATTGGTTTAGTCCAAACTGAACAGAATCTTAAGAGAAGCAGTACACGCGGGATCGTGCAGGCGTGACGAAAGAGATGCCAAGATTCAAGATTCTTAGCAAACCATTCATACGACCAAGTACATGACCCCACAAACATACAGGGCGCAATAAACTAACATATACAGGCAGCTGAAAGGACGAAAGATGAATATTTTAGAAAATATGTAGATTTACAGATTAAGACATCTTACTTGGTGCCCTCAAACTTTCCAAATTATATTCTTTAATACCTATCTTAATATTCTATTAAAAAGATGATTATATAAATGTTTTATATCAGATTTGTTCTATACTTTTCTTTTTGGTATATGAAGATTTCGAATTTGAGTCTTTACCAAACCTCCTTCCTCTCGATCAATTTCAGCCGAACTTATCTAAATAATTGCAAAGAAAAGCTTATATAACGATTTTTGGTTGAATAATATATTAACTGCGAAAGCTTGAGCGCTTACTGACAATTGTGTGTGCGACCGTCCACGAGCGGTGTGCCTGTGCGTCTGCTAAACGTGGCTAAATTTTTGATGAGGACTATATTTATTTGATTCTCTAATGAAGGTTTTTAAATGAAATAATGTGACGACTATTACCTATAACAGTAAAATCAATAAATAAAAAACATTGTTAAACAACAAAGCAAGGGAATAGAATAAATAAATCTAACATTGCTATTAAATAAAATATTTAAGAATGTAATTTCGAGTTTCTGGTGCGACCTCTAATTCTTGAAATATAGAAATAAAATTTATTTTTATAAATATTGTATTTGTTGTGGTTTTTAATCCCACATTAATTTTATACAACAAATGCAAGGGAGTAGAAAAAAAAATCTTACCGTCCCAGCTGAGACAGTGGGATTTTTGTATTCTATTCCCTTGTATTTATTCAATAAAATGTATTTTATTTAGCCATTTTATTGCAAACTGTTGTAGGTTGCTGGAGGACTTGATTCGCCCCCCCCCCTCTACCCAGAAGGCCCCCCACAATTTTCCCAATCCGAACGGGAGAGGTAATAGAGATAATGCTTTATCCATTAACGCCTTTTCTACAGATAATAAGAATAATTACTTATTATTATTATTACTTTTATTATAATAACTAATAAAAATAAGTCCCACCAACCAAAATTTCTACTGTATGGGGTAAAATGAAGGTCAATGTCGCATGCCCTACGTGTGTGTATACCCATCTACATTAGCCGTACGCCTGTGGCGGCGTCCGCGTTCGTGACGCCTGTGGCGGCGTCTGCTTCGGGACGCCTGTGGCGGCGTCCGCGTTCGTGACGCCTGTGGCGGCGTCTGCTTCGGGACGCCTGTGGCGGCGTCCGCGTTCGTGACGCCTGTGGCGGCGTCTGCTTCGGGACGCCTGTGGCGGCGTCCGCGTTCGTGACGCCTGTGGCGGCGTCTGCGTTCGTGATGTGATGGGTACGATCGCAGTAGTTGCGACCTGATAATCATTGCGATTGATGTTGGACATTAGGGCACACCGGACCTCCACAAGAAGTCAAACGACAAGAATATATATATATACTACACTCCCAATTGTGGTTACTTTCGAGAGCCTACCAACTTCCAGCGTAAATTCGCCTGAAATTATACTAATGACTGGCTTATATTTGTCCCTAGTTTCTTTGATAAATACAAATGTACCTAATTAAACGCCAACTATAGTTATCTGACTTCCTATATTTACACTCACCTGGAAATTAATGCAAGGCAAGAGGGTGGTCTTCACCCATTAGTTTAGTGACTGGCTGAAAGAGCGCAGCACTGTCTGCTCTAGAATTCTTTCCCGCTAGAAGCCGTTGACAAATTATTTTCAAATTTTCTTTCCATCATCATGCGCTGGTCAAAGAATTTACTGCTGAGATTGACCAAGCCACAGGAACTCTGCGAACTAAAAGGGACCAAAGCATCGCTGTTAATGAATGGTATTTGATCTCTCTTCTAAACCCCACTCCTGTGGACACCGAATATACATTTTCAGGTTCTCGACACAAAAAATCGTCTAAAGTTATACTCACAAGGGATTTGCTCATGCCTAAGGGTTGCTATTGTTAGGGTCACATAATTACTTAAATAGCCATGGACTGCTTATCAAACAGCATCATTACCTTCCATCCCACATATACTGAAGAAGGTAGCAGAAGGGAGAAAGAAAAAAGTAAATAAATAGACTTCCTGAACCACAAAGAAACATTGCATATTTCATGTTTACTTTTTAATATATAATATAATGGGATTCATTGTGATTCAGCAGTTGCAATTACTGAAGTATGGACAATTCAATAAAATTTTGTTTAGAGATATGCCCTACCTCCTCCTATTCGGGTAAATTATATAGTTTATGCAGCAAATATTTAAATTTTAGCTTTCAAATGATTGGTTTTTGGTTAGTAGCGAAGTCCTTATACAGTAAAATAAGAAAGTAACCAATTGTTTCAAAAATTGTATTTTACTTTCTGTAAAGTGGGAGACTACCATACGATTAGAAATGTTTACTAGATCTTTAATTTTAGTTTAGTACAATGTAAATCATCTAAGACCCTGGGAGTTACAGTTGACAGTATTTCACAGAAAACAGCTGCAAAATAATTTAAATTAAAAAAAAAAAAGAACTTAAGAGAATCTATCTTAATTGCATAGTTAGTAGCGGTGTAGCCGTTGAACAGTGTACACTTCTACATAACGCTCCCTCTTTTCAGCTTTATTTATCGAGTTGCATACAAACTTGTGTTATCATATTTTGCAGACTGAGGCAAGGAAGTGTCATTGTCATGTATGCGAAATTTCGCAGAAATTCGCAGCCAGAATCACCCCTTATTCAGTGAGTGAATATAAAATACTTTCATACCTTCTATTATCCGTCTTCATTGGTTTCTTCAAACCATCTTCTGTTGGCGAGTGCTTTCGGACATTGTCCATCTTCGTGGCCGAATACATGTGTTCACTGTCACTGTCTGTATTCAACTGGAGGCATTTGAACACAGACAGTGACAATGAACACATTAATTCGGCCACGAGGATGGATAATGTCCGAAGCGCTCGCCAACAGAAGATGGTTTGAAGAAACCAATGAAGACGGATTACAAAAGGTATGATAGTTCTATATTCATTGGTAGTGATAATAACCCATTATAAAAATACTTTTATTAAAAGAGAGTGCTATCAGACAAGCCAGTCCCCGATAGCTGAGTGCTGTAGGAGGGCTAACAAGTTCCCACTGCCCAGGGTTATCAGCCGGCCAGGTAGCCCAGGGGAACAGAGTGTAGCTGCTAATTCGAAGGCTCCGGGTTCGAGGCTCACTTTATATTATTTACCCTTTTATCCTTTATGCCTTACTACCACCAAGTTACATTCAGTGGAGGTAAGAGAGGTGGAGGCAGAGGAGCACCCTCTGACTCTTCCCAAGAGACGTCACTCCACCTGTGGCACTCCAAGCGAGAGGCCACAAGGGGCAGCACGCCCCAGCACCTCACAGGTAGTTACAGTCACAGGTCAAGAATGAGGAAGATGAGACCAAGAACCCATTCCAACCTCTTCAAAATATAACAATTCAATTGGTCCATAACATCTAAAAATAAGTAAAAATATAGATCTATGATATAATTTTACTAATGTAATAATTTAGAAGCGACTAGACAAAAATAATTTTGGTTGATTTGATTTGAAATGAACTCTGCTTTTAATAATTATTAGATAAATTATTTTAAATAATGAATAACTTAATTATAAA